>MU119581.1:0-42740 GCA_014904845.1 Acephala macrosclerotiorum | reverse complement strand
AAAAAAAAAAATTATATATAAAATATTATATAAAAAATTATATAAAAAATTATAAAAATAACGAATTAATATAAAATATTAATAATAAATATTATAAAAACAAAAAACGTAAAAAATAAAATATATAATTATAAAAACGAAAATTATAAAAATAAAAAATATATAAATAAAAAATATTAATTATTAAATATTTTAATATTTATTAATTTAATAATAATTTTAAATTATTAATTTAAAAATACAATAAAAAATAAAAAATTATATAATGAATATTAAAAAAATAAAAATTTTAAAAATAATAATTTTTGAAAAAATAAAATTTTATATTAAATTCTTTTTTAAATATTAAAAAATAATTATTAAAAAATATATTATTTTAATATAATAAAATATTATAAATAAATTTTAAATAAATTATTTTAATTATTTATATTAAATTTTTATAAATAATAAATTTTTAATATTTAATATTAAAAAAACTTTTTATAATAATATAATAATAATAAAATCGTATTATATTTTATTAAAAATAATTATTATTAATTTTTGATTTTTTTTGAAATAATATTTTTTTATATTATACAATTTCAATAAAATCGTATAATGATAAATTGTAATCGAAAATTGAAATTTATAATTTTTTTTAAAAAAAAAAAATTATAAAATTACTATAAATAAATAAAATATATTAATATATTTATTAATTTAAAAATCGAAATTAATAAAAAAATATTACTTTTTTAAAATATATTTAAATTATAAATAATTATTTAAAAACAAATATAAAATTATATAATATAATTCGACGTTATATTTTAAATAATTTATATACGTAATTATAATAAAATATACGTTTTTTAATTAAAAAATTCAATAATAATTTTATAAAAAATAATTGAAAAAATATTTTTTTAATTTGTTATTTATTAATTAATTATTTAAAATTTTATAATTTTAAAACAAAAATATACGAAATTAAAAATTATATTTTTATAAAATATCAAATTAAAAATACGAAAAAAATATATTAAAACAATTTTACAAAAATTTAAAAAAAATCAAATTAATTTATTTATAATTAATAAAATAAAAATTCAAAATAATAATAATAATATTAATAATAATATTAATAATTTTATTAAAATAAAAAGTTTTTTATTTTTTTTATATATAAACTTTTTTTTATTTTTTTTATATATTAAAAATAAATATTTTTTTTTTATATTTTTTAATAAATTATAAATTCGAATTTTATATAAAATTATATATTTATTTGAAAATTATTTATTTAATTATTTATTTTTTATAATTTGAAATATTATTTATTTTTATTTTTATTTTTATATTTATTTTTATTTTATTTTTTATTTTATTTTTTATTTTTTTTATTTTTTTCGAATTTTTAATTATTTTAATTAAATTTTTTTAAATTTTTTTTTTTAAAAAAATTTAAAAAATTTTAAAAAATTTAAACAATTTTAAATATTTAAAAATTCTTTTATAAAATAATTTAAAATATATATATTTTTATTATAATTTTATTTGTATTTTTATTTATTTATTTTAAATTTAAATTTATATTATTTTTAATATTTTAAAATAATTTAAATATTTTTTTTATTTTATAAATATAAATTTTTTAATTTTTAAATAAATTTATTTTTTTGTTTTTAAATTTAAAATATTTTTAAACGTTTATTAAATTTTAAAAAAAAAAAAAAATTCAATATTAAAATATTTTTTAAAATTAAAATAAATTATAAATAAATTTTAATATAAATTATTTTATTTTTAATTTATTAAAAAAAATTATTATTAATTAAATAATTCGATTATATTTTAAATTAAATTTATTTTTATTTTTATTTTAAAATATTTTTTAATAAAAAATTATTATTATATAAATTTTAAATAAATTTTTTAAATTTTAATAATAATATTTAATTATATTAATTACAATTTGTTTTATAAATATTATTATAATAATTAAATATATATTTTTTATATAAAATACAAAATATTAAAAATAATTATAAACGAATTTTAATTTAAATTAAAAAAAAATATTAAAAATTTAAATAATTTAAATAAATTAAATAAAAATAAAATAAATAAAAAAAATATAAAATTAATAAAATGTTATATTTTATATTTTTTATAAAAAAAAAATTTAATTTAAATAATTATAATTTTAATATTATTTTAATTAATAATTTTATTATTTTAAAAATATTATTTAAAATATATTTAATATTTTTATTAATATTTTTAATAAATTTTACAATTTACTATTAATTACAAATAATAATAATAATATTTTTTCGTTTATAAATATTAATTTTTAAAAAATTAAATTTTTTTTTTAAATTTTATAAATATTTTCAATTTTATAATATATAAATTATTTTTAAATATTAAAATATTTAATTATTTGTAATTTTTAATTATTTATTAATTAAGTTTTTTTATTTTTAAAAAAATGGTTTTTTTTTATAAAATTTTTTATTATTAATAAAAAAACGAATATAATTAATTATAAATCAATTTAAAATTTATGTTTAAATAATTAAAAATCTTTTATTAATATTTTTATTTCGTATTTATAATGAATTTTAAAAAATATTTTTTTAATATTATATTTTATTTTTTAAATTAAAATTTCAATTATTAAAATACGCGATTTATATTATTATATTCGAATTTAAATAATAATTAAAAAAATTAAAATATTTATAAAAAAAAAATATTTAATTTTATTTTAATTTTTAAAAATCAAAAAAATTAATTCGATTTTAATTATATTATATAATAATTATTTAAATTGTATTTAATTATGAAATTTAAAATTTAAAATAATACGATTAATATAAAAAAAATTTGTTTATAAAACGAAATATAATTAATAATTTTTATTTAAAATAATATATAATAAAAAAATTTTTATTTAAAAAAAATAATAATATTGAAATTATTTTATTATTAAAAATCGATGTAAATATAATAATTAAAAAAAAATAAAATTTTTTAATTAAATTTATTAAATATTAAATATTTTTCATTTAAAACAATTTATTAAAATTAAAAAATTAATATATTTTATTATATATTTTTATATTTTTATTTTAATTAAATATAAAATTATTATTAATTTTTTAAATTAATTTTATAGTTTTTTAAAAATTTAAATTTATATATAAAAATTTATAATTTTATTTAAACGTTTAAAAATTTTACAATTAAATAAAATATAATAATTTAAAAATTATTTAATAAAAAATAATAAAATTCGTTTATTATTAATATTAAAATTGTTTTTATAATTAATAATTGTTTATTAAACTTTTAAAATTTTTGCGATTATTATAAAAAATTATATTATATTAAAATTAAATATTTGATTAAATATTTTTATTTTAAAAAAAATTTTAATATTAAAAAAATAAAAATAATAATAAATAAAAATTAAATAATACAATAAATTTATTTTTAAAAAAATTAAAAATTTGAATTGAATTTATATTATTTTTTATTTTATTTATAAAATTTATTAATATAATTATAATTATAATTTACAATTTTTAATTTTAATTATTAATAATAAATCGATTTTTATATTCGTTTTTTTTTATTTTTATTTTTTTTTATTTAATATAATTTTTTTTATTAAATTTTTTAAAAACGATTAAATTATTAATATTAATTATATTAATTATCTTATTATTAATTTATTTTAAAATATTAATTTTCAATTTAATAATTTTAAATTATATAAAAAAATAAAAAGAATTAAATTAAATTTAAAAAAATTAAAAACGTTTTTATTCCGATTTTAAATTCGAATAAAAAATTAATAATATTTATTTTTATTAATATCAAATAATATTCGTTTATAAGATTATATAATTTTATTTCGATTTTTCAATTTTTTAAAAATAAAATTTTTTATTTATAATTTTACAAAAATTTAATTTCGTAAATAATTAATAAATATAAAATTAATATTTTTATATAAAACGATTTTTAATTTTTTAATCAAATCGAATAATTTTTTTATATCGTTTTATAATAATTATTATTTTAATTATTAAAATTTTAATTAAATAAAATTTTTATTTATTTAAATTATTTAAAATTTATATAATTGTTTAAAATAAACTTATTAAATATAATTATATAAATTATTTTAATATTTAAAAACTTAGTAAATTTTTAATCGATTTTATAATAAAATTTAAAAATAAATTATATATTTATAATATATATATTATATATAAAAAAAATATATAATAAAATTAATTTATTTTAATATAATCGATTTAATTTTTATTAAAAAATTTAATAATAATAGATTTTTTATTACGTTTATATATTATAAAATCAAATTAATGCGAATATATATTATTAAATTTAAAAATAAAATTACAAATTATTTTATTTATTTTAAAAATTATTTTAAATTTTAAAATAAAAATTAAATAATTAAACGATTATAAAATAATAAAAAAAAAAATACGTAATTAATAAATTTTATAAAGTTTTTTTAAAAAAAAAATCAATTAAAAATTTATCGAATTATATTTATTAAAAATAAATAATTTATTCGTACGATTTAATTAAATTATTTAAAAAATTTTTTTTTTTTAAAAATATTAATTTTAATTTTAAATTTTAATTAAAAACGATTAAATATACGTATTATTTTTATTTTTAATTATATTATTTTGTAATTAATAAATTATTATTTAAAACGTAATATAATAAAAATTTTTAATTATAATTATATTAAAATGTTTAATTTTATTATTTATTATTATAATTTTAATAAAAATTAAAAAAATTAATATAAAATTATTTTATTGTTTTTATATAAATTATTAATTAAATTTTTAACGTAAAAATATTTTATTAAATTCAATTAAACGATTTTTTATTAAAAAAAATTTTATTTTTTTAAATAATAAAAAAAAATTGTATTTAAAAATTGAAATTTGATTAAAATATTAAAAATAAAATCAATTTATTTTTATTTTATTTATTAAAAATAAAATAAATTTTAATATTAAATCGAATTAATTTTTTTTTTTAATTATTTATATGTTTAATAATTTTTTAATTTTTTCGATTTAATTTTTTTTTTATATTAAATTTATTATTAATATATATAATTTTAATTTTTATTTTATTTTGTATTTTATAATAATTTTTTTTTTTTTTAAATTATACAAATTTAAATAAATTTTTCAAATTTCAAATATTTAAACAAATTATAAATTGTTTATAATAAAAATAATAAAAAATAATAATATAAAAAAAATATATATTGTTAATAAAAAATAAAATAAAAATAAAAATAAAATATTTAAACATTTGAAAATTATTTATAAAAAAATAAATATTTCGAATTAAATATAATATTACGAGAAAAATTTTACGATATAAAATACAATAAATAATACGCGATTTCGAATAATAAAAAAAATTAATTAAATAAATATAAAAACGTATTTTTTTTATAAAAAAATTAATATTAAAATTTATATTAATTTATTTAATAAATATAGCGTTTTAAAAATTATTAAATTAAATAAAATTTTATATAATTTTAAATAATTATTTCGTATATAATATAATTTTTTTTAAAATAAAATTTTAAATATTTTAATATTAATATTTTTGTTTTTTATTAAAAAAATATAATTATTATTATTTATATTAATGATTTTATTATTATTAATAATTTATAAAAAAATATTAATATTATCAAAAAACAATTTAATTTTTATTTTTATATATTCGATTTTAATTTATATTATTTTTATTTAAATATAAAAATTATTTAATATTATTTTTATTATTTTTTTCGTTTTTTATAAATTGTTTATTTTTAAAATTTTTTTAAAAATAATAATATATTAATTTATTTTATTATTAATATTTTAATAAAATTAACGATTTAATTAATTTTAATAGAAAAAAATTATTAAAAATTTTTTTTTTCAACGAATATATTAATTTATTATTAATTTTTTTATATATATTATATTTAATATATAATTTAATTTTATTTATATCGTTTTAATTATTAATCGATTTATTTTAAACTCGATTAAAAAATATATAAAAACATTAAAAAAAATTTTTTAATATATTTAAAATATATTTAATATAAATTTAATTTTTTAAAAATCGTTTTAATTATTTAAAAATTATATTAATTTTAATTAAATCGAAAATCGAAATATTAAACGATTAATATTAAAATTCGTTTTTAATATAAAATTGATAATTATTAATTAATTTGTTAAACGTTAATTTATAATTTCGTTTTTATTATACAAAGTCAAATATATTAAATAAACGAATATAATTAAAAAAATAATTCAATTTTAAAAAATTTTTAAACAAATTAATTTTAATAATTTAAATATTAATATTATTATTATTTATGAAAATAATTAAAACGTTATTATATTTGTAAAAAAAAATTTAATTTTATATTTAAATAAAATATATTAATATTTAATATTATTTCGTTCGTAAAAAAATTATTAAAAAAAATATATATTTAAAATATATTTATACGTTATAATAAATTACAAATAAATTAATAAAAATATTATTTTAAAAGTTTTAAATAATTTTTATAATTAAATTTTTTTTTTATTATTTAATTAATTATTTATAAATTAAATCGATTTTAATTCGAATATATTCGATTATAATATTAATTTTATTTATATTATTTAAATAATTATTATATAAAATATTTTAAATTAAAATAAAAATTTTATTTGAAAATTTTATTTTTATTATTAATTTTTATTGTTTTTTTATTTATTATTTATTATTTTTTTATAATTTTTTTTTTATATAATTTTAATTATAATATATTAAAAATATAATTAAATATCGTATATAATATATAAAAACTTTTATATTTATTTATTTAAAATATATTAAAATAAAATTTTTTTTTTTAATATTATTAATAATAAATATTTATTTTATATTTTTTAATAAAAATAATTATTATTTATAATTATTTTTTAATATAATTTTTTATAATCTGTATTAAATTTTATAATTAATATTTTATTAATAAAACAATAAATTAATAAATAATATAAATTTTATTATTTTTTAATAATATTAATTTTTATAAATTATTAATATAATTTTATTTTTTATTTATTATATACGATTTTTTATTAAATTTTTTTAATTATTTTTATTTTTATTTTTATTTTTTATTATTTGTATTTGTATTTTTTTTTTTTTCGCGAATTATATTTATTATTATTTAAATATATTTATTTGATATTATATTATTATTATTTAAAATCGATTTAATTTTTTATTTTTTTTTATTTGTTTTATTATAATATTATTAAATATTATATTTAATTTTAAAATTAATAATAAAATAAAATTCTCGTTTTTTTTTATTAATTTTATTAAACGATTTTATTTTTCAATTTTAAAAAAACGAATATTAAATTTTATATTATACGTTTTTATAAAATCGTTAAAATTTCTATGTACGATTAATTGTTAATATATAATATTTCGTAAAAAATTTAATTTTTATTAAAGAATTAATAATATATTTAATAACAATAAATTTATTAATAATAATATATAATAAAAATTTTTATAATATTGTAATATAAACGTTTATATATAAAAAAACGTAAATAATATAAAGTTTTTAAAAAACGATAAAAATTTTATTAATTCGATCGAAAATAAATTTTTTTAAAATATAATTTTTTATTATATAATTTTAAATTTGTATTAATCTCGTTTTTTAAAAAAATCGATTTAATTAATACAATATAAATTTTTTTATTTAATTTATTATATAATATTAATAATATTAATATAATATAAATTTTTAAATATAATAAATTTAAAATTATTTTATTCGTTTTAATTATTTATTCGTAATATAAATTATAAAAATTTATTATCAATAAATTATTATTTTTATAATTATATTTAAAATTATTTATTTTATAAAAAACAATAAAATATTTTTTATATTTTATAAATATATTATTTCGATTAAAAAAATAAAAAAATAAAATTATTATTATTTATTAATTAATACGTTTCTTATAACGATTTTATAATATAAAATTCGATTTATTTAAATTTTATATTTTTATTAAATAATTATATTATTTATTTAAATATTAAAATAATATTAAAAAAAATATAATAAAAAATAATAATAAAAATATTATTATAAATATAAATTAATAAAATTTTCAAAAAAATATATAATAATATAATAAAACGATAAAAAAAATTAATAATAAAATTTAAAAAATATATTATTATTATTTTTCGCGTTTTTTATTCGAAATTATATATTAATAATTTTTATATATTAAATTTCGAATATAAACGTTTTTATTTTTATTTAAACTTTTTAAAAATTTAATATTTTAATTAATATTTATTTTTTAAAAGTAAATAATATTATATTAAAATTTCGAAAATTATTTAATTTTTTAAAATTTATTTTAATTGTAATTTTATTTTAATTATAATTTTATTTTAATTACAATTTTATTTGATTAATAAAACTTTTTATATAATTAAATTTACGCGATTAAAATATAAATTATTATATACGATTTATAAATTTAATAATTAAAAATATAAAATATAATTTTTATTATAATAATTTATAAATATTATATTACGTTTATTTGTTCGTTTTAAAATATTATATTTTTATTTTACGCGTTATTTGTAATAATTTTATTTTTTTTAAGTTTTTTATATTTTTAAATAAATATATTTATTGTTCAAATTATTATTTTTAATTATAACGTAATTTAATTAAATTTTTTAAAATTCGAATAAATTAATTTTAATTTAATAAATAATACGATATATTTAAAATATTAAATAAAATAACGTTTTATTAATATTATATATATAAAAATATATTATAATAAATATAATAATAAAACGTTTTAAAATAATCATTATTTTAAACATAATAATAATAATAATAATATATAAATATATTATTATTTAATTTATTAATATAATACGCGAATAATATATTTTAAAAAAAAATTAAAAATCGAAATTATTATTATTGAAAACATTTTATTTTAAAATTTTATAAACGATTTTTTTACGAATATTTAACGTTTTATTATTAATTTATTATAATTCAAATTTAAAAAACGATAATAAAAAAATAAATTATTATTATTAGTATTATTATTAATTTATTTATATTAATTTTTATGAAAATTATAATTTTATTAAAATACTTTTTTAAATATTTAATATTTTTATATTAAAAAAAATTTTATAATAAAAAAAAATTATTAATATATAATTTTATTTATTAAAATAATAAATAATTATTAAAATTTTTCGTAATAAATTAAATATACGTTTATTATAAAAAAAAAATTAATATATTTTTAAAATTAAAATCAAATAAAATTTATTATTAATATAAATATATTAAATATATTATAATTTTTTTAAAATAATATTATATTTTATAAAAAAAAAAAATTTTTATTAAATTTTAATATCGTTTTATTTAAATTTATTAAAATGAATAAATACAAATTTAAAAAAATAATATTAATAATTTAAAAAAAAATTCTCGTTTATTAAAATATAATTTAAAAAAATTTTAAATTTTTAAAATATATTTATTCGAATTATTAAAAAATTATTATTATTTAAAAAAATTTATTATAATTTTTTATTAATAAAAATATTTTTAATTCGTTTTTTACGTTTTTTATTTTTTTTAAAAAAAAACTTATTTTTATATTAATATTAATTAATAAAAAATTAAAATATTAAAATATTATTTATTAAAAATTTATTTTTTAAAAATAATAAATAAATAAATAAATAAATTTTAAAAACGAAAAATTAAAATTAATAAAAATTATAATAATATAAAAAAATTTTTGGAAATTTTTTTTTAATAATATATTTATTTAAATTAAATCAAAAATAATTTTTATTATTATTAAAAAATATTAAATTAATTAAATTAATAATTATTATATTTTTTATATTAAAATATTTTTTTTATTTAATTTTTTTAAACGAATTTTATTACAATTATAAATTTTTCGCGTTTTATTTATTAATTTCTTTTTATTAATATTATAAATTAATATAATAATTAAATTAAATTTATTAATTTTATTAATTAAATTAAATATTTTTTAAAATTAAAAAATATTTATTTTATTAAATATTTACGTTTTCTATATATAATTTATAATATAATTTAATAATAAAAAATAATAAAATATTAATAATTTTATATAAAAACTTATTAAAATATTTTAATTATTTTTTTATTATAATTATAAAAAATTATATAAAACGATAATAATAATTTTTTAAAAAATATTATTCGTATTAATATTTTAATTATTCAAATTCGATCGTTTTTAAAAAAAAAAAATATATTATTTAAAAATTTAAATTCAATATTATAAAATTTAATTATATTGATTAAAAAATTATTATTAATAAAAAAAATCAATAATATATTATTTAAAAAAACGTATAAAATAATTTTTATATTATTATTATTTAATTATAATTTCGTTTTATAATTTCTTTTAATATAATTTTTAAATTATTAATAAAAATTCAAAATTTTTAATATTAATACGAATAATAAATTCAAAAAATATATTATATTTATTATATTATTTAACTCGATAAAATCAAATTTTAAAAATAAATATTTAAATTGAAATTTTAAAAAAAAAATTTATTAAATTTTAAATTAATAAAATATTTATTTAATATTTTAATTCGAATTATTTAATTAATAAACGTAATTTTTATTTTTTTTATTCGTTTAAATTACAAATTTTTTAAATTAATTTATTATTTTTTTTTAAATTAAATACAATTATATAATCGCTATAAATTAACAAATATTTATAAAAAAATAAAATTATAAAATTATATAAATATTGATTTTAATTTATTAATAAAAATAAAATAAAATAAATATATTATAAATAAAAATATTAATAATAAAAATTATATATTTATTTTAAAATGAAATTATTATTATTTTAATAATTTTAATAATTAATTAATTTTTAAATAAATAATAAATATAAATATTTAATTTATATATACGTATAAAATTTTTATAATATATATATTTAAATATATATTTAAAAAAAATTTAACGTTTTATAAATAAATTGCAAATAAAATAAATTTTATTATATGATTTTTCTTATTATATTATATATATTATAATTAATTTTTATTATTTAATTTTTTTTTTAAATTTTTAATTATTAATTTATAATATTTTTTATTATTAAATTGTTAATATATTTTATTAATAAATTCGATTAATTTATTTAAAAATATTATTATATATTTTTAAAAATATTATAAATAAAAGTTTTTCGCGAATATATTATATTTAATTATTTTTTCAAAAATTAATATTATATTTATTAATATTTTAATACAATTTTTAAAAAAATAAAAATTACGTTTAATATTTATATTAAATATAAACGTTAATTAATTGATTTTAAAAATAAAAACTATTTATAAAACGTTATTTTAATCGAATAATTTTAAATATATAATTATAATACGTTTTAATTATATTATTAAATATTTATCGATTTTATTTATAATAAATCGCGAATTATTAATTATTTTTTAAAATATAAATCGAAATTAAAAAATTAATTTTATTTTAATTATTATCGTATTAAAATAATATTTAATTATTTTTTTATAAATATTAAAATTATTATAAAAATTGAAAATATTTAAATAAAATTTTAATTTAAAATTTATAAATTATATAAAGTTTATTATAATTATATTAATAATAATTATTATAATAAATTTGAAATTAATAATAATAATTGTGAGTACAATATTAGTTTAATAGTCACGTGCGGCACTAGGCCAGATCGGGATTAGCGCCGCTTGCACTAAAATTGAGATTATATTTTTCAATTTTTGCGCATTTACTAGATTTAAAAAAATCAATCAATCAATGAATTATTCAATTTATTTGTTTATTTCGTTTTTAATTTATTATTAGTAATAAGTATTTTTAGTAATACTAATAATAATATTTAATTATTAAAATAAAATTATAATTATTTTATTATATTTAAAATAAATAATTTTTTTAATATATTAATATATTAATCGTAATAATAAAAAATATTAAATTAAAAATTCGAACGATTTAAATAAAATATTAATTTCGAATTTTAAAAAAATATTAAAAAAAATATTAAATATTATATTATTATAATTTAATTCGATTTTTTAGAATTTATTTTAATAATATAATTAAAATCGAAAAAACGTATATATTTTTATAAATATATATTCGTATTACGAAAATTATTACGTGATTTAAAAAATTAAATTCGATTTTTTGAATTATTTTAATTAAAATTATTATTTATAATTTTAAAAATTAAATTTTTTATTTATTATTTAAATTTTTAATTTATTCGTTTAATAATATTAATTTATATAAATCGTTAAATTTTAATAAATTTATAAATTTATAAAATTAATTTACTTATAAAAAATATATTATTATTAACGAAAAATTTATAATTTATATTTAATTATTAAAAATTATTAATTATTGATTTTATTATATTTTTTTAATAACGTATTAAATTTGAATTTTTAAACGACGTATAAAATATTTTTTTAAAATATTTTACGATTTTTTAATACGAATAAAAAAATAATATATAAAAATTATAATCGATTTCGAAATTTTATTAATTTAATATTAAAAATTTCTTATATTAACGATTTTTATTATTATTATTTTTATTGTTCGTAAATATATTAAAAATATATATAATAAAATTTATTATTAATATTAATATAAAAATTATAATAATATAAAAATTTTAAATTATATATAAAATTATTAATAATTTAATAAAAATAATAAAAAATTTAATTTGATTAAAAAAAAAATATTAAAAAAAAATATATTATATATTATTTTAATTAATATTAATAATTATAATAATTTGAATTTTAAAAAAAATATTAAAAAATTTAATTTAAAAAGCGATTATTAATTTTCGTGTTTTTTTATTATTTATAAAAAAATTTTTATTTAAAAATAAATTGTTTTTTATATTAATTTTTTTATTATTTTAATTTATATTATTATAATATATAAATTTTAAAATTTAATATTAAATAAAATTGTTTTCAATTTTAAAAAATTCGATATAATATTAAATTTATTATATATAAATTTTTTTTATATACGAAATATATATTTTATTATATGTTTTTAATTTAAATAATATAAAAAATAATTTTTTAATATTATTTATCGTAAAATAAAATAATTTTAAAAAATTCGATAATTATTTTAAAAATTTAAAATCGTATTTAAATTAAATAAAATTTAACGTTTATTCGTTTTTTAAATAAATATTTTATAATTATATTAAAAATAATTATATATATATATATATTATTATTTTTTAATATAATAATATATTTAAATTTAAAAAATAAAAAATTTTATAAATTATATAATATTTTTATTTTTAATTTTATTTTAATAAAAATTTTAAAATTCGAATAAAAATAAAACGATTTTAAGAAATTTATAAAATTAAAAAAAAATTAAAATTAAAAAAAATAAAATTTTTTTTATTTATTTTTTTTTTTTTATTTTTTTTTTTATTTTTTAAAAATTTTAATTTTTTTTTTTTTAAATTTTTAATTTTTTTTACAATATAATAAATAATTTTATTTTATAAAAAATAATTTATTATTTTTTATAAATATTTTTTTATTTTTTTTTAAATAATTTTTTATTTTTAAAAAGAATATTTTATATTTTAATTAATATTTATTTTTAATTTTTAAAATAATAATATATTTAAATTTAAAAAATATAAATTATTTTTAATATTTTTTTTATTTTTATTTTTTTAAAATTTAAAATTTTTTTTTTAAAATAATTTTTTTTTTAATATAAAAATTTATTATTAAAATTATTATTATTATATTTTTGAAAATTAAAAAATAAAATAAAATATAATTTTAAAATTTAAATACAAAATAAAATTCGAATAAAAAATAAATTCGAATATAAAACAATTAAAATAAATAAAACTTTCAAATAAATACAAATTAATATATATAATTAAAATACAAAAATTATAAAAATTATAAAAATTAAAATTAAAATTGAAAATAAATAAATAAAAAATACAAATTTAAAATTTTTACGATTATAAAAAAATTTTTAAATAATAAATAAAATTTATTTAAAATAATTTTTTTTAAATTATAAATTTTAATAAAGAAAATATTTATATTAAATATTAATAATAAAAAAATAAATAAATAAAATAAATTGAAATTTTTTAAAAAAAAATTAATATTAATACGATTATATAATTTATATAATAATAATTAATTCGATTTAATTAATAAATAAAATATTTTAAAAAATTAATTAAACGAAATAAAAATTAATTTAATTCGATTAATAAATAAAATATTTCAAAAAATTAATTAAACGAAAAAAGAAAATATAATAAAAATTAAATAAAAATATATAAAAAAATAAAAAATATTAAATAAATAAATAAAATAAAATCAAATAAATATTAAATTTATTAAAAAAATATTTAAATGAAAATTAAAATTATATTTATAATATATATTAAATATTTTAAAACGAATTTAAAAATAATTTATATATTAATAAAAATTAAAATAATAAAAATTAAAAATTATTTTTATTTATATAAATTTTATTATTATTGAAATAAATTAAATAATTTATAATATATAAATTATTTAATTTTAAATTAATAATTTTTTAAAAAACTTTTTATAAATAAATATTATTAATTTTTTTTTAAAAGAAAAACGAATTTTAATAATAAAATTAAAATTTTCAAAAAAATAAAAAAATTTTTTTTTTAAAAAAATTAAAAAATTATAATAAATTCGATAATAAAATTATAAAAACTTATTAATATTTTATTTTTAATTTAATATAATATAATTAGTAATATTTAAATTTATTAAAAATAGTTTTTAAATTTTTTTATTTTTAGTTTAAAATAATTAATATTATTTTTAAAAAAAAAATTTAAATTTATATAATAAATTATTAAATCGAAAATAATAATAATAAATAAATAAAAAATAATAATATATTTTTTATTTTTTATTTTTTATATTTTTAATTTAATTATAAAAATTTAATACAAATATAAATAACGTATATTGTAAGTACAATATTAGTTTAGTAGTCACGTGCGGCACTAGGCCAGATCGGGACTAGCGCCGCTTGCACTAGAGTTGAGATTATATTTTTCAATTTTTGCGCATTTACTAGATTTAAAAGAATCAATTAATCAACGAATTATTCAATTTATTTGTTTATTTCGTTTTTAGTTTATTATTAGTAATAAGTATTCTTAATAATACTAATATTGTACTGATTAGTAATTGTTCAATTAATTACGAAATAATTAGATCTTTATTTAAAAGAAATTAATTTACAAAAAAAAAAAAAAATTTTAAATAGTTTATTTTTTGTAAAAAAATATTTAAAATAATTAATATACTTTCGAAAAAACGAGAATTTATAAGAATTCTTTTATAAAAACGCATTAAAAGTATCGAGATTATTAAAAATTTAAAGAAAATAGTACGAAAACAATTTTAAGTTTGTATTTATTTTTTAAATTTGCGTTTATTATATAAAATAATAATATTTACAAAAAACGAATAAAAAAGCGTAAAAACGATTTTAAATTTGTATTAATTTATTCGAATTTACATTAAAAACGAATTTTCAAAAAAAGTTTTACGTTTTTATTCGTTATTTAATTAAAAACGTATAAATATTAATAATAATATTTATTTGAATTCGAATTAAAATTTTCAATTTTTTTATTATTTATTATATAATTATTTTTTAAAATAGTAAATTTATTTAAAATCAAATTTTTTTACGATAAAAACAAATAAAAAAAAAATTTCGATTTTATAAATAATAAAAATTTCAATAAAATAATATTAAATAAATATATTTTTTATTATTTTAAAATATATAAAAAAAAAAAATACTCTAATTATAATTTATAAAAATACTTTTAAAAAAACTTTAAAAATTATTTACAAAAGATTTTACGTTTAATATACAAAGATTTTATATATCGTTTATAAGACTTTTTACGCATTTATAAAATTTAAATATTGAAAAATAAAAAATTTATTATTAATAATTTAAAAAAAGTTTTTTAATAAAAAATTTTTTATAAATAAATACAAATAAAAATCGTCGATTAATTAAAAAATAAAATTTTTTTTTTTTAATAAAATCGATCAATTTAATTAATAAATCAAAATATTTCAATATTAGTATTTAATAATTAGAATATAATTATTTTCACGATTTCAATTATTAATACGAATTTTTTTACTATAAATACGATTATTTTTACGAATATTTTTTATATTTTTTTTATTACAATTCTTTTTACAAATACGAATTTATTTAATATTATATAAAATACTCAATATATTTATTAGTAATTTTTTTAATAATAATCGAATCAATATAATAATCTATAAAATATTTCTATTAAATTGTTTATAGATTTAATAAAAATTTATATCGATAATAAAAAGTATAATAAAAAATTATACGATATTTTTAATCGCAAATTATTAATATTTTATAATTACTATAATAAAATCGAACTATTTTAAAATTAATATAATAAAACATTTTCTATTAGTTTTATAAAACGTATAAATACGTTTTATTTTAATAGATTTTTAAAAAAAAATTTCGATTTTATTATATTAATAATAATAATAAAAACTTATTTCGAGATTAAAAAAAATTACTAATTATATATATTTTTATAAAAAAAAACAATTTTAATAAAAATTATTACGATTAATTCAATAAAAATTAAATTGAAATATTTACAAATATTTTTCGATTAATTTCAAAAGATTTAATTAAATTTATTATCGAAATATTAAATAAAATATAATTTGTAAAATTAAATTATTAGTATTTATTAAAATATTAAAAAGTGCAATTTTATTTTTTATAAATCTATTAATACTTTTAAAAGTATTTATATTAAATTGCGATTAATAATAAATATTGTAATATAATTACGTAAAATATAATAATATAATTTAAATTTTATTTTTTAAAATTAAAAAAAAAACGAATTCGATTAAAATTAAATTAATCGTATTTATAGAAAACGAAATAAAAAACGCAATCAAATACAAAATCGAAAATATTGAAATCGAGAAAATTTTCGAGATAAATATCGTAAAAATTATAAATTTTAAGAAAAATTATACTAGAAAAAATATTATATTTGTAGTAAATCGAGATATTAATCAATAAAATATATAATAAAAAAGCGATAATAAATATATATAAAGTTTCAATAATAAATTCAATATATAATAAATCGAAATATTATAATAATTTATTATTAAAGTTTTTTTATTAAAATCGAAAAAATAAAAAATCTATTAAAAAATAATTAAATAATAAAAGTTAATCAATTATTAATAAATATAAAAATAGAAAACGAAAAAAAGAATTATTTTATCGAATTTAAAAAAATCAATAATATGTAAACAATAATTATTTTAAATAATTAGTCTATTTATTATATTATTACAAAAAAAAATATATTCAATATTTTATTATTATAATTTAAATTACTTGAATCGAATTAATATTCATTTTTTATTTTTAAAAATCGATATTTTTTAAAAGTTTTTCAAAGAATTATATCGAATAATAAAATCATTAAAATATTAATTACTAATTAATTGCAATTTATAATACTACGAAAACTTGATATTAATATTCAATTAAATACATTTACAATCGAAACTTATAAAATTCGTTTTAATAAAAATATTGTTTTATTGTAAAAAATTATTCGAATCGATATTTTATTAAATATTATTACTTTTTATATTATTTTTATAAATATATTTTTCTTATTTTACATTTAAAATATAAATACTATAAGTATAAAATTCGATAATTTAAAGAATATTTTAATTTAAAGAAATAAAATCGTTTTTATTATAAAAAAATAAAATTATTTATAAATATTATTATATTAATTAAAAAAAAAATTTAATTTGAAATCATTTTATCGATATAAAATTATATTAATTATATAAATATTTTAATTATTTATCGATACGACGTTTTATAAGAATGTTTCAACGAATTAATTATAATATAAATATTAAATATATTTAATATTTTATTAAATATTATTACTATTATTAAATATATAAATAATTATTTGAAAAATTCAAATTTATTTTATAAAATAATTATAAATTCAATTATTCGATTATTATTAACGTTTTATATTTAAATAGAAAACTAATTTTGTAAATAATAAACTCGTTTATAGTATTTCAAATTATTAAATTTATAAAAAATATATTTATAAAAACAATATAAAATACACTATATATATATTAAATCGATATATATTAAAAACTATCGAATTATATTGTTTATAACGTTAAAAAAAATTTCTCGTTTATAGAATTTTAATAAAATACTAAAATAATAATAATTGAAATTAAAAAAATATTTATTGAAATTTATAATAATATAAAAAAAATAAAAAAATATTACATTTTATTATATTGAATTTATAAGATTATTTACAATGAATTAATTGAAAAATAAATCGATAAAAATATGATTTTATAAATAGTAATTAAAACTATTAATAATTCGATAAAATCGAACGATATTGTATTTACGTTATTAGTTTTTAAAATATATTTTAAAATGATTAATAACGATATATTATTACTATTAATTATTAAAAAAATTGAAACAATTCGAGTAATTACTAAAAAAGTATATTATTTATATATTTAATATCAAATTAATAATATACTTTTAATGAAAAACGATTTAAATACGAAATTTATATTAAATTTATTAATTTTGTTTAAAGTATATATTTAATATAAAAAAAGCGAATAAAAAAAACTATACAAACTACTAATAATTAATAGAGAAATATATATAATCGATATATTTTACAAATTGATTAATTTTCGTTTAATAATCATTAAATTTTATTATATAAAAAAAGAAATACTAAAAGTTTATAATCGAATTAATAATTAAAAAAATAATCGAGAAAATCAAAAAAAAAAAATTTTATTTTTTTAATTAAACGAAATAAATAAAAAACTAATCAAAAAACGTAATTAAAAACGTTTAAAAAAATCACAAAATAAAAATATATATAATAAAAAATTTAAATAAAATAAATACTATAATTTTATTGAAAATAATAAAAAAAATTACGAAAATTTCAATGATTAATTTTTTATTATTATTATCGAAAAAATTAAAATTTCTATAATTTTTATAATAAATAAAGAAAAAAGCGATATAAAATTATTATTAAAACTATAAAAAGAAAATATAATTATAATTTTTGAATAACTATTTGAAACGTTTTAAAAAAAAAAAAAATTAATAATTTGATTATAAAAAGAATTTTTAATTTCGTTTAATACAATTTTAATAAATATATTAAAATTCGAATTTTCAATTCGAAATTAATTAATAAAATCAAAAATAAAATTATTAATATTTTCTACGAAAAATCGAAATTAGTAATTTAAAAATATAATAATAAAAAAAAAAATTGATTTTTATATAATTCTCGATAATATAAAGAATTAATTAACGATTAATTATCGTTTTAATATTTTTTTTAATTCAATTTACAAACAAGAAAATTAGAATATAATTTCGTAATATTATTCAAATTTATATTTAATTTATAACAAATTTTTAATAATTTATATTAATACGTTTATCGAAAGAAATTTACTATTTATATTTATTAAATACAATTATAATTATTTTAAAGTCTTTATATGAAATTGTAAAAACAAAAACATACTAATAAACTACGTATTACAAATATTATAAAAAAAAACTATTTATAATTATATCAATATACGATTTTTATTTTTTAATTACGATTATTAAAAAATTTTTCGACGTTATTAGAATGTAAATCGACGATATATTTATATTAATAAAAAAAAGATTTTTTACTCTCGAGAAAAACGAATTTAATAAAATTAAATTTTTAATCAAATTTAAAGAAGTTTTAATACTAGAAATACTATTGATTTTCAATAAATATATTTTAATTTAATTTGAAAATACGATTTAATTACAATAAAAAAATTAAAACAAAAAAATTAAATTAATAAATATTAAATTATTTAATTTTCAAATTAAATACTAAAAACAATAAATTAAAAAAGTTTATATTATTACAATTTATTAATTTGAGACAGTTTTTGATTTATTTATTATTGTTTAATATTAAAATTCAACGAAAAAAAAAATTATTACATTGAATAAAAAATTAGAATAATAGATTAAAAACTTGAATCGAAAACTTAAATATATTACTTTCAATTTATTTACGATAAAATTTTTCGTTTTTATTGATAATTTATTTATAAACAATAAAGATTTTAATTTTCAGATTAAATATAAAATTATTTTAATAAATAAATATTAATTAAACGATAAAAAATTCGAGATCAAAAAAAATCTCATTTATTACAATTCTATTAAAAGTAAACGCGTTATTAAAAACGTTCTAATTTCTGAAATATATAATATAATAAAAAAAATCAATATAGTAATTGTAATCGAATTTATTATTAATATGATTACTTAGTAATTCGATCTTCTTAAGATTTCGATAATCGTTTGCACAGATTTATATTCGTTATACGAGTATTTAATTAAACTGAAAATCACTAAAGAAAAGCGTTTTATGATCAATATTATAATTTTTCGCTAATCGTATAAACGCAAAAAGTTGTAAAAAATTCAATAAATTAATAATCAAAATAATTTAATAAATACTATAATAAAATTAGTATTTAATAAAACTTTGAAAAAGTTTTTAAATACGAATTACTTTAAAATTCGAAAAAAAAAAAAAATTAAAAAAAAAAAGAATAATAAAAACAGTGCAAAAAATTAAAAAGAATATTTACTAAAAAAAAATAAAAAAAAAATAATTTTTGTATTGTATTTCAAATCTTGTAATTACTTGATTTATAAAACTAAAAAAAAAAGAATTATTTTAATTTCGACGCTTATAATTCTCGACGAATTTCGAGAATAGTACTAATTTACTAGCGTTGTTTTTAAAGTTTAATCACATGATTTTTACATTAGAATATTAGCGAGTTTTACGTATTAACGAATTATAGTAAAAAAAAAAAATAATAACGTTTTTTAGATAATTGAACTGAATTAATTCTTATTACAAAGAAAGAATTACTAGTGTGAATACAATATTAGTTTAGTAGTCACGTGCGACACTAGGCCAGATCGGGACTAGCGCCGCTTGCGCTAGAATTGAGATTATATCTTTCAATTTTTGCGCATTTATTAGATTTAAAAAAATCAATCAATTAACGAATTATTTAATTTATTTATTTATTTCGTTTTTGGTTTATTACTAGTAATAAATATTCCTAGTAATACTAATATATATATTAATATAAAAAAAATTTAAAATAATTTATTTTAAATTAAAATTTAAAATTTAAATTAAATTTAAATTTAATTCAAATTTAATTTAATTTTAATTTTAAACGAATTTTTTTGTAAATAAAAATTTATTTAAAATTTAAATATTATATTAAAAAATAATAATAAAAATATTATAAATTTATAATAAATATAATAATAAAAAAATATACAAAAAAAATTTAATAAAAAAATTTATTAAATTTATTTAATTATTTATTTTTTAAAAAATAATTTATTTTAAATTTTTATAATTATATATATTTAAAAAAAAAAATCGTAAAAATATTAATATATTTCAAAATAAAAATAAAAAATATATTTTTTAATAATTTGAAAAAAATTATAAACGTCGTTATTAATAATTCAAAAAAAAATTATAAATATTATTATTGATAATCGAAAAATAAAAACAATTAAATATTAATTTTTTTATTCTATGAAAATTATTATTAAATTCGATTAATTAATTTAAAAATAAAATAAAAAAATAAATTTTAATATAAAAAAATAAATAATTAAATTCGATTAATATATTTTAAAATAAAAATAAAAATATTTTTTTAAATAATTAATTATAATTAATATATATTAAAATAAAAATAAAATAATTAAAATTCGAAAATAATTAATTGTAATTAACGTATTTCAAAGTAAAAATAAAAATGTATTTTTTAATAATTCGAAAATAAAATATTTAAAATATTAAAAAATAAAAAATAAAAAATTCGAAAATAATTAATTATTAATTTTTTTAATCAATGAAAATATTTTTATTTTGTAATTTTTATATATTTATTTTTTATCGATTTAATATCGTATTTTTTAATTATATTATATATTAAAACTTTTATAAAAACGAAATAAAAAAAATAAAAAAAATTAATAACAATATAAAAATAATATTAATAATAATTAAATATTAATTTTTAAATTTATAATAAAAATATTTTATTATAATAATAACGAAAAAAAAATTATAAATTAATTAATTTATTTCGTAATAAAAAAAATAAAAAAATATTTATTAATAATATTTGAAAATTGAAAATTATTTTTATTTTTATTTTATAATTAATAAATGAAAACAATAATCGATAATAATTAATTATTAATTTTTAAATTGACGATAAAATTATTTTATTATAATAAAAAAAAAAATTTTATATTAAAAATAATTATATAAATATTACGATTAAAACTCGAAATAAAAATAAATAAATAAAATAATTAATTAAATAACGAAATAAAAAATTAAATAAAATATATATATATATAATAAATAATTAATATAAATTATTATATGTTATATTGTTATAATTAAAAAACAAATTATTTAATATTATATAAAAATATAAAATATTCAAATAATAATATTTATTTTTATTTTATATAATAAATATTTTAATAATTAAATATATAAAAAAACTCGAAATTAAAATATTTAAAAAAATTTAAATATTAAAAATCGTTTTATTAATTTTTTATACTTATAATATTAATATTTATAAAATTATATAATTTTTTCGAAAAAGTATTTAATAATATTTAAAAGTTTTTAAATTTTTGATTAATAATATTAAATTAATTTACGATTATTTCGTAATTAATTTATATTAATAATATTGAATTTTGCGAATATAAATAAATTCATTTTTTAATTATTGTAATTAAAAAATTTTTTATTATAAAAACATTTTATTTTTACGATTTTTACAATTTTTACGATTTTAATAATTTTAAATTAATATATTATACGTTATTTAAAATAACGTAAAAATTAAAAAAGTTTTTATATTTAATAAATATTATATTTATTATATATTATTATTATCGTTACAATTTTTATTAAATTGTATTAATATTATAAATAAATCGTTTAATAAAAATTTTTAATTAAAAAAAATTTAAAAATATAAAATTTTAATAAATTAAATAATAATAAATTAAATAATAATAAATTAAATAAAATATATTAATTAATAAAATATTAATTGAAAAATTCGAATAAATCGATTAAAGTTTTTATTAAAAACTTTATAAAAATTAAATCGACGATTCGAATATATTTATTATATTCGAAATTTTTTATATTAAATATATAATAATATTTATATTTATAAAAATCAAACGATAATAATAAAATTATACGAATAAATTCAATCGTTTTAATAAATAAATAAATATATAAATATATTTAAAAATTTAAAAAATTTTAATTTAATAATTACAAAAATAATTAAATTAATTTAATAAAAATATTATATTTTGTAATCGTTTTAAAATAAATATCTATTAAAAATCTTATAATTTTTTATAAAAACGTTTTTACGAAATTTGCAAAATAAAATATAAATCGAATAAAAAAAAAAAAATCGTTCGTTAATTAATTCGTTTATAAATCGACGAATAAATTTTTTTTTTTAAAACGAAAAAAATATTTTATATATATTTTTTAATTATATATAGATATAAAAAAAAATATTTATTAAAAAATTTTAATTTTAATATTTTTAAATTTTAATAAATTTTATATATTAATAAATTATAATAAAAATTTTTTAATTATATTTATTAAATAAAAATTATTAATATAATAATTATATATAATATTAAATTATATTAAAATTAAAATTATATTTTTTTATTTTTATATAAGTTTTTTTTAAAAAAAAATTATTTTATATACGTTTTTTATTTTTTTTATTTAAATAAATAATTTTATTATTAAAAAAAAAACAATTAAAATATTATTTATAAAAATAATTTAAAAAATTATATTTTTATATAATTAAAATTATTTATAAAATAATAATAATAATAATAACGTATAAAATATTTTTAATAATTAATTTAATAATAATAAAATATTTTTAATATTAAATAAAAAAAAAAATATTAAATTTTAAATTTTAAATATATAATATTATTAAAACGAATAAAAATATTATAATTATAAAAAAAATATATAATTATATTATTATTTATTTAATTTAAAAATTAATATTAATTTTTATATATATATTTATAATATTAATATTTTTTATAATAAGCGATTTTATTTAAATTTTATTGAAATATTTAAATATAATAATTTAATTAATTTATTAAAAAATTTAATAATTTTATAATTTCGAATTAATATATAATCGATTTAATAAAAAATATTAAAATTTCAATTTACGAATAATTGTATTACGTTTACAATTATAATATATTAATTAATTTAAATTATATAAAATTTATAAATAAATTAAATTTTAATTAAATTTTATTAAATTTTAAATTTTAAACAATTTTATTAATTTGTTATTATATATATTAATAAAATATAATCGTATTCAATTAAAATAATAATTATAAAATTTTTAAATACATTTTTATTTTAAATATTAAAATTGTAATTATTTCGAATAAAATATTAAAACTTTTTAAATATTAAATATTTTTATAATTATATAATTTTTAATAAATATTTTTTTATAATTAATTAAATTAATTATAATAATTAAATATAAAACGAAAATTTTAAAATTATTTTTTTAATATAAAACTTTGAAAATACATTTTTATTTAAAACGTTAAAATAATAATATATTAAAAAAAAATTTATTTTAATTTTATAATTATATAATTTTCGAAAAAAATTTTAATTCTTTTTTTTAAAATTATATATTAAATAAAATAATTTAAATTAATTAAATTAATTATAATAATTAAATATAAAAACGAGAATTTTAAAAAAAAATTTTTAATAATATAAAATTTTATAATTTGTTTTTATTTTAAATATTAAAAAACTTATTAATTTATTAATTTTTATTATTTAATAAAAATTCAAATTAAAAATTTTATAATTTTTTATAAAAACGTTTTTACGAAATTTATAAAAAAAAATATACGTTAAAAATTTTTTTATTCGTTATTAATTCGTTTAATAAATCGTTAAACGAGTTTTTTTTTTAAAAAAAAGAAAAAAATATTTTATAATATAAAAATTTAAAATATAAAAATTATAAATACGTTTTTAATTAATTCTTTTTATAAATAAAATAAATTATTTATATTATTTAATATAAATTATATTTTTTTAAATATAATTAAATCGATTAAAAAATTATTATTAAAATTATGAATTAATTTAAATTAAATAATAAATTTTATATTTAAAAAGTTTAAAATATTTAAAAATATTTAAATTAATTAAAATATATAAATTCAAAATATTAAAATTTTCAATTATATATATATATTTTTAATAAAAAATATAATTAATTTTTAAATAATAATTTTATAATATAATTTTTTTTAATTTATTATAATTATTATAATATTTTATTAAATATTTAAAAAAAAATTAATTTTTTGAATATTAAAATAATTTATAATAATAAAAAAAATTTTAAAACTTTTTTTTTAATTAAATATAATATATAAAAATTTATTTAAATTAATCGATTTTACGATTAAATTTTAAATAATATTAATATTTTTAATATATATTTAAAAAATTTATTTAAAAAATTTATTTAAAAATTTTATAATATATTTATAAAAAATATAAATAATAATAAATTATAAAATTTTTGATTTTAATAATTTATTTTTATTTTAAATTTCAAATTAATAGTTTTTAATTTAAATTTTTTACAAATATTTAAAATTAAAATAATTATTAAAATAAAAACAAATTATAAAAATTTATATTATTAAATTTTTTTTTTAAAATTCTCGTTTTTATATTTAATTATTATTATCGATTTAATTAATTTAAATTATTTTATTTAATATATAATTTTTTTAAAAAAAAAAATTTAAATTTTTTTTAAAAATTATATAATTATAAAATTAAAAACAATTTTTTTTAATATATTATTATTTTAATACTTTAAATAAAAAAATATTTTCGAAGTTTTATATTAAAATTTTTTTTTTTAAAATTCTCGTTTTATATTTAATTATTACGATTAATTTAATTAATTATAAAAAATTATTTATTAAATTTTTTTTTTTAATATTTCGTTTAAAGTAATTATAATTTTAATATTTAAAATAGAAATGTATTTAAAAAATTTACAATTATTATTTTAATTAAATACAATTATATTTTATTGATTTATATAATAATAAATTAATAAAATCGTTTAAAATTTAAAATTTAATAATATTTAATTAAATTTTATATAATTTAAATTAATTAATATATTATAATTATAAGCGTAATATAATCGTTTATAAATCGAAATTTTAATGTTTTTTATTAAATTGATTATATATTAGTTCGAAATTATAAAACTATTGAATTTTTTAATAAATTAATTAAATTGTTATATTTAAATATTTTGATTAAATTTGAGTAAAATCGCTTATTATAAGATTAATATTACGTACATATAAAAAAGTTAATATTAGTTCTTAAATCGAACAAATAATAATTAATTTTATAATTTTATATTAATAAATATATTAATATTATTATAATTAATTATATATTGGAAGTAAATTATTATTCGAAGATTTAATTCTTTTTAACCAGGCGAAAGGATCCGTACTAAGGAATTTCAACTTTGGCTTGCGGATATATGCGTTGGATTGGACTACATCCTGTGGCTGAGAGTAGCTAGGGAGATGCTGAATTAGTAAAGTAATGGTTTATCGGGCCTTGTTCGGGCGGGGCTTATTCGCCCGTTTGGAGCGCCGCACCGGGCCTTATGGTTTTGAAATCAAGATTATAAGCTTTCCTCTTTCTAGGTGCGAGCATCCCGGATATCTAATCGATTTTGTAAGGCTAAGAGACGATAATTGAGGCTGAAGCAATAGCGAGTCCATTACAACCTCTCTATTCAAACATCGAAGGCCGGCAAATTCGTCTTTGCGACATTGCGCCTGGGGTATTTAGTGACCCAATATCTTGCAAACTCCGTACAATTTTCTTGGATAACGAGGAGATCGCGCCGAGGAAGTAGTTATACTTCGTTACCCGGGTTATTAACCATTTAAACAATTTTACACGAAAAAAAAAGTAATAAAAACCGATTTAAATCCTAATCCCTTCTCTCACAATAGCAACCTCCCCATTTTTCGGACAAAGAAGCGTCCCATACCGATTCAGTATAATCAGCCTCCTCGCACCAGGACTAAGCCAATCCTTCGGCAAAAAGAAATGTTTTGTATATTCACCCTTATCACCTCCACTGATGTCCCAAGTACAGACCCAATACTGGTGGTTTAGAAACACGAGATGTTCTTGCGTGACGCCCACAAGGCGATTCACGACCGTGGCAAGAACGGGGAGATTTGTGCGTTGTAAGGTTTCGAGGTCGATCACGTCGATATGCCGGGAGGCGGCGGGCGCCATTCTAGCGGTGTAGTGGCGGTTGGAGAGGAATTCGAGGATCAAGTAGCGGTCTTGGATCATGTACACGTGTTCCAGTGCATTGAGCGTTTCGTTGCATCGTGACGAGGTTCTGGAGAGACCGGGACTTCCCAACGAAGCTTCGAGATTTGGGGATTCATCGTCATGAACGCTCTGGCTACGCCGATTTCCCGTTGTAGGTGAGTCCTCGTCAACCTTTCCCAGATTGCTCCAGCGGTACAGCGCTTGTTTTTCGCCTTCGATACCAATCAGTAACTGAGGAATCGTCGGATGCTGCACCCATCTTCCAGGAATGTCATCTGGACGAGAAACCTGAAATAGCTTCTCCTTGGTCTTGGTGCTGTAGACACGATCCAATGAGCTACTAGAAACCAGGAGAAATTCTTCCGAGCTGCTGAACAGCAGTTGTGTGACAGCATTCCCAAGCCTAAAGTCAAGCAGAGGAAATACTTTCCACTTAGCTGTTCTATTCACCGGTCGTTCAAGTCTCTTAGCAATCAGACGTCCCGAATCATCAGCTGATGCGAAGTATTTCTGTCTGCTTGACCAGGCCATTTCGATGACTGATACGGAGGTAGAGTGCGTGATGAGCTTCCGATGCTGTGTAGCGTTGACCATCTCAAACATAACGACTGTGCCGTCCTCTTTGCCGGTACAGAAATACTGATCGCTTTCTCCACATACCAATGCTGAGATTTGTGTGCGACTGTTATCATCAGAAGACACAACTGGAACCGAATAGAGTGTGCTGTCATGAGTACTGATGTCTTCTCGATTAGAATCGTCAGACCGGATGAGCACGTCAGGCTCCCAGACATTGCACAATGTTCCTCGTACATCGTAAAGTCGTTGACCATCTGGAGAAAACGCAATATCCCTCACGAACTCGTCATAAGCAAGCTCATATACCAAGGTGAATCTCCCCGTTGTCCAAACGCTCAAAGTCCCATTATTGTCGCTGGTCAGCAGCAAATTTCCATCAGAGCTCACTGCCATTTCCCGCGCTTGGAGATGGGTATGCTCGGTCTGTGAATTGTTCTCGAGATTCCAGTCTACCAGTTTCGTGTCTTGATACAAAATCAGTACATTTGGAGAATCTGGCTGCCACAAAACGACCTCAGGTGCATTCCAGACATCTCCATGTTTCTTGAGCCTGTCTTCCCGCCGAATGCAACGCATGGGCCTTTGACCTCGTTGTTCGGTGATTTTCCAGACGAAGACTGGTCTCCCACGGTACGCTACTGCGATTTTCTTGGAGTCCTGGCTGAAGCTCATTAATCTGGGGCAACTATGCTCTGGTTCCGATGGATCCTCTGCCCGGAAAGTCCACCGTTCTTTCGCGGACTTGAGATCGATGCATTGGACTGTGCAGTCGTCGTACGCGATGAGCAATTCGGTATCGTTGGAGGAGAACACGAGAGACATTAGACGTCCTTGGTTTGTTTTTGGAAGGTTGTATATCTCTTCACCACCCACAATGTCCCAAACGCGGATTACAGTTATACCGGCCGTTGCGACGAGGTTGGAAGTCTTGCTGGCTTTGATGGCTGTCACATATTCGCCATGACACAGCCGCCTCGCTTCTTCACAAGTCTCTGCATGCCAGATGATCAGAGTTCCACTGGCACCGATCAGGGTGATGAAGTAGTTGTCCTTGGCGACGACCTTGGTTCCGCGTTCATCTCCACCCATTGTCAACCTAGCCAAGCAGTCATCCCACTTCCCGGAAGAGATGCCCTTGACCGAGATTCCATTCCCAGTCTGGTACTGAAAGGTCGTGTACAATATCGAGTCGTGGGGACAAAAGGGCACGACGTGCTTGTGGATAGAAGAAGGATTTTCGGCAAGATATGCTCCAAATCTGCCCACGACGCGGATGAGATCGTTCGACCACCCCAGCAGTACATCAACCCCGTTCGAGTTTTGACTTAGGCTGAGACTTGTTGGTACCTCTTGAGAGGTGTGGTGGGCTTTCCTTTTAGCCCATGCTTTGAGATATGCAGCTGATCTCGTGAGAATCCGAAGATTGCCTTCCAAAGCAACGGCATTCATCCAAAGCAGGGCGTAATTGCTTAAGAAGTCGAACACAGCAGCCTGCAATGTTTCGGATTCGCCTAAATCTGCTGATGCACAGCTGACGTGATATGCCCAGTGCGTCGTGGCGTACCAAAGGAAAGGCTCGTTGAGAGGACCATGCGAGATCGATTGTTGGTCACTGGTGGAGCCGGTGTCCTGCGCCAGCATGAACATTCCCCTCCATTTCGGGGCGTTGGAAAGGAACTTCATGCAGACCATCGCAATATGCTCGTGACTCTTGCCTCTATCGATCGATATGGGCAGTTCCGACTTTTCCGTCAAGAGAAAAGTTCGCGCCGTCTGATGTATCAAAGAGACCTTTGACTTTTTGACACTAATGAAATTGCAGCAGATGTCGGCAATGGCTGCTTCAAGATTCTGAGTATTGACGAAGTCAAAAATATCCTTAAGAGCCACCGCCAACTCTTCAACATCAAGAGGTCGGAAGGCACAAGAAGTCCAAGTGAGGATTTCGATCGCCATTTTGCGATTTCTGTCGCTCAGAGACGCCACATCCTCTAGCATCCTGATGTACATGGTGTCCATGCCTTCGGGGATGCCATCCAATGCCGTGTGGATAGCATCCGGAGTATACCAACTATCTTTGACCCTTTCCATGGCAAGAGTGACCCAAAGAAAGGAACCACCAGCCTTGGAAAGGATGTTGTTGATAACAGTCGTCCGTTGGTCCTTCATGTGATCTGGGATGATTTTAGAAACGGTCTCGATGACATGGGATTGAATATCGTCGGCGGTATCTTGCACGCGAATCTCCTCGCGACGCAGATGGCCGTTTGAGCTCAAGGTCGAGACCAAAACTTTCGTCGGTCTACTAACAAGTAGAACCTTTATTTGGGTTGCGGAGGTGATCTTTGTCATGAGGTCACACAAGATACCGGGAGATTCTGCTTCATCCAAGCCATCCAAGACCCAAAAGAGGGGCTCGTTGAACTTGACTCGGAACAATATGCCCTCGAAAACCTTGTCCCATATCACCTGGTACTTCTGCGATGCGAACGGTATGCCGCTTTTCTGGTAAGCCGATGCCAGCGCGATTCGAAATTCTTCATGTTCTTGCGCAATCTGGAATGCGAGGGAACGAAGGAAATACGAGATTGTTCGAGTATCGTGATGCTCTGCTTGGAAGAAATGATACTGGCAGGTGCCAGGGACAAAACCTCGTTTGAGATAGTGAGTGATAAAGGCCGATAGCGTTGTTTTTCCAACAGCAGGAGGCCCCGAGAGCCAGAATAAGTTTAAACTATCCTCGTGAACTTCTTCTGTCCAATCACGGAAAGAAGGCTTACGCAAAATCCATTGACATGAGTGTGCATGCCGTCTCGATCGAAAAGTGTCAAGATCGTCGCCAATGTCTTTAATTCCGAGTATTTGGTCCAGGGATATAGCTGAAGGGACGGGGCTCGTTGATTTTAGCAATTTTTTCTCTGTGCTTGCTATACCACTGTCAGCATCGTCACTGTGATCTGTTACCATTTTAACATACCAAACTCGCGAATTTTCCTCAAAAAAGATCTCAAGACATTTCTAACATCGCGATAATTTACGTCTTCTCTGTCCTTGAATTTGGTTAGTCCGTGATGATCTACACGCAATGGCGCAGATATCTCCCCTGGATACCCAAGGACAGCGGAATCTCTTTCAACAATCTGGCAGTTGTCAGCTTCATTAATAGTCACACTGTGAGGTCAGCATACTAGGGTCTTGGTGACGCCTATGCTCGTTTTCAATGTTTCATAGAAAGAGACCAAAGCCAAATCTCCACACATGCTTCGAAATGTTTCGTTGATGTCTGATATTGTCGTTGAGCCCTTTTCTAGTTCATCAACGTACACCTTAGCGCTCATGCTTGGCGAAGCTCGAAGCATGTTGTTAAGGGTTGAGGCCAGGTTAGCTCCTCGGTGAGGTGTTCCAAGAAAGACAATGCCGTAGGTCTGATTGATCATATCGGCGAACTGGTCACTGGTCTTGCCGACAATGTAGGCCTGAATCGTAGAGTTATCGATGTCCTTTTGAGGTCTCTTCATATAGTTCTTACCTTCTTCACCACTAAACCCCCCATAGAATGAACAACGAAAATCAACGGATGCTAGAAGAAGAACATAAGCGTCATAGCAAGAAGCCTAGTTTTAAGACGATATAACGTACAGTGCCAATGGGAACATCATCCTCTTTGTAAGCATGGGCATAATGCCGGGCTTGAAATAATAGCTCCTTGGCAAAATCGAGAATACTTAATTTTGTACTTTCCCCGGCGAAACGCCCGTTGTATCCAAAAGTAAAGATCCTAGTGTTCGAAAACCCCACCTCCGATCCCAACCATGGTGGCCAGAAGTTTTTGACGTCTCTTTCGAACGACCACGTCTTCCTCGACGAGCCTCCAAGGCCATGGACGAAAATCAGGTCCGCGACAGGATCGTTGCAGTCGAGGACCAGACTGAGCCCCTCTTCGTCTTGTGTTGAAGATTGTCCGTCGTTGTTCCTGCGACTCAATTGATTCCCAAAAGCAGAGAATGAAGATCCCACTGTGGATTGATGTTGTAGAGGCGTAGGTCGTTCGGAGAGTTCGGCATGGTACAGAGAGGACCTAGTGACCGTCGTGGGCTCAGAAGAGTGTCTCTGCTCGGCGTCCAAAGGCTCGATACCCCCCGATCTGTGCGCAGAATCCAAATCTGCTGTTGAATTCAGTTCACCGGATTCTAGTATTGACTCCTGGCGGTTGCGTCTGAGGTTTCTCAAAGTGCGCTGCTGTAAAGTTGATTAGGAATATACTCTAGCACGGCGGCCTTACGGTCATCTATGGGAATCGTGGCTCACCATCTTGAAGGTCACGCGACGACATCTGGATTGGAGTCTGCTCCACAAGTATGAACGCTATCCTAATTCATCATGTATGCTTGAGGTGTGAAGAACGGGTCCGCCTAGGTCACATTTCCGAGTAATGTTGTTGAAAATGGTTTTGGGGGAGAAGAGATGGTGAGCAAGCGGCTCCGGGAATATTGTGTGAGGCAAAGAACACGGGCGCGAGCAGAAGCGGAGGTGTTGCCGCTGCTGGAGGCCTCAAACCTGTGGCCTATCGGTAGGAGCTTGGGAGCAGGCAACCCTCTTGAGAGCTGGTGGGGTGTGCTCACCGAGCCCTGTCAGCGTATAGCCGCGTCGGGTGAAACCTGCAGGCGTTGTTAAGTCGCCGGCCACCTGCGGTATCTACTCCGAGGCGCTACGGTCGAGGACGTGCACAGAAGGGCCAGAAAGCGAGGACAACGAATAATTCTCTCACCCATCCAAGTGTTCTTGGGCTTCGGCTTGCCTTCTTCATTCCTTATTGTGAACAAAGATCTCACTTTTACTATTTCACTTGATCCAAAGGGCAGCAAAGATGTCGACAAACCACCCCCACGTGAATCGCGCGAATGATGCGCCGCCTGATGAAGAGATCAAGCCGCCCAGCACTTTTGGCAACTTTCCTCTGGACGAAGCTGTGATGGAGAGTAAGACACCCCTCAATCGACGTGCGAACAAACTCGTGAAACAAGACAGAACTTCCGATACCTGGCACGAAAGTGGTCTCATCGCACGCGTATGGGATGTCTCTATGGGGAAGATGCGCGAAAATTGTTGCTGAGTTGCCAGACGGGCGAATGAAGAAGTACTTCCTCAAGGTAACGACTCTTTTTCCGCGACTGTCACGGTGTCCATGGACAAGCGTCTGCTTATTCCGCCTGCAGGTTGCCACCGGGAACACTGCCCGATTCATGTGCGAGGGCGAGTTCGAGAGTATGAAAGCCTTGAATGCGACATCTCCAAGCATGGCGCCCTACGTGTGGGCCTGGGGCAAGTACAAAAACGAGGATGCGTATTTTATGATCGCCGACTTTCGTGAAGTGGGAGAGCAGCCTCCTGATCCTGTGAAATTCACGGCGCGTCTTGCAGAACTGCACAAGAAGTCCATTTCACCCACGGGCAAGTTTGGTTTTCACACGACGACCTGCCATGGCATAATCACCCAAGTCACCGACATATGGGAAGACTACTGGGCAGAGCTATACAAGAAGCAGTTGGCGCATATGTTAGCTATGGATATCGAGAAACATGGACCGTGGGCTGAGTTCGAACATCTTATTGATATCACTCTGAACAAGGTTATCCCACGACTGCTGGGTCCCCTTCAGAGTGATGGTAGGAACATTAAGCCATGTCTGTTGCACGGCGACTGTTGGGACGAGAACACCGCCACTGACATGGAGACGGGAGAACCATTCATCTTCGACGCTGGTTCCTTTTACGGCCACAATGAGTACGATGTAGGAAACTGGCGAGCGCCCCGCCACCGACTGAGTAGCAGAGTCTACATGAAGAACTACAAGCGCAACTTCGCAGTTTCGGAGCCAGGTACGTTTTCAATACTCCCATCTATTCATGTTCCAACTCGACGAACAATCGGATAATATAGAGGACGACTGGGATGGCAGAAACTTGCTATATTCCCTACGTTTCAATATTGGGACCGCAATCTTGATTCCCGGATGCAATCAACGCGAAGCGTATAGTGTAGTCCTCCCCCACCAGAGGTTCTCGAGCTAACAGGTCCATAGGGTATTCGAAGATATGAAAGAACTAATCAAGACTTACTGCAAGGAGGACTGGGCTGCTTTCGAGAAGGCGACTAAGAAAGGAGACGTAGACATGGATGGTGAGGAAGAGAAGGAGGAGGAGGAGGAGGGAAAAGAAGAGGAGGAGGAGGAGGAGGAAGAGGAAGAAGAGTGAAACGTGAAAAGTGTGGAGATGAAAAGCTGTTGATTGGAGAAAGGGATGAACTAGACTAAATGACGACAGGCGCAATGAGCCGTTAGGTGGCTCGGACGAAATAGGAAACGACATTCATTCTATCTCGAAATCCCCCGAGAGTTTATGCGCCCGAGAGTTATAGAGACTGCATTCAGTGCCTCTTCGCTGCATAGCTTGTAACGTCCGCAAGCCCAACCAAGCCAGCACTTGTGCGAGCCAGGGGACCGCCATCGCTGGGTCTAAGCGACCACCCCCTAGATCTTCAGCGACTGTGGCCCTATAGTTGTAGTAGCACTTTGCCAAAAATATAGCGACAGAGGCCTAAAAAGGCGTGTTGAAGAAAGGCTTCTAGTAGCACACCTGCGCGGGGTAAGGCAGATCGGTTCCACGTGATCATAAGCGAATCTGCCTAACCAAACCACTCTCACTTTGAATAGTGGGACGTTCCTCGTACCTCGCGCCGTGCTTTGCCTTTGACGACTCGAACTTTGAAATAATATAAAGCTTTTAATCGCACCGGTTTCGTCGGCGCAAATAAAAGCGTTTTTTTTTTATAATTTTTTTTATATAAAATTAAAATTATTTTATAAAATTTTTTATAAAAAACTTTAAATTATAAAAACGCTAAATATTAAAAACGATATATTTTAACATTTTTTAATAAAATTTTAATATAAAAACGTAATTTTAATTATATATATTATTATATAATTTTTTTTAATAAAATAATAAAACGTTTTTTATATAAAATTAAAATTATTTTATAAAAAATATTAAATGTTAAAAATAATATATTTTAACGTTTTTTAATATAAAGTTTTTTTATTAATAAAATATTTATAATTATTATTAAAAATATATAAATTTAATATATTAAAATTTTTAATTATAAATATATATTTTTAATATTTTATTTTATTTTATATATAAAATATATATAAAATATATTATATATTAATTATTTTATTAAATTTAAAATTATATTAATATATTTTAATAAAAAAATTAAAAAAATTTATATTTAAATTTTATAATAATATATTTTATTACGCGTTTAATAAAATTAATTAAAAATTTTAAAATATATTTAAAACGTTTAAAAAATAAATTATTATTTAATTAATTTAATTAAACGATTTTAATTTAATTATAATTTAATAAATTTAATAATTTATTACAATTTATTTTAAAAATAAAATTATAAAATATTTATAAAATATTATAAATTATTAATATATAAAAATATAATTTTAATTTTGTTTAAATATTAATAAAACATTATAAAAATTATTTATTTTAAATTAAAATATTTTATAATAATAATTTTATTAATATTAAATATTAATTATATATTTATTTTATTAAAATAATTTTAAATTATTAAAATATTTTATAAAAATTAAATTTTAATTTTAAATTATTAATAAAAATATATTATTATTATATTATATTTATAATAATAAATTAAAAAAAATTTATTAAAATTAATATAATTTTATAATTTAATAAATATTAAATTAATAATTAATAATTATTAATAAAAATAAATAAATATAAATTTAATTTAATATTTTATTTTTTTAATTTATATATTAATTATAAATTTTTGTAAAATCTTTTATTATTATTAATAATTTATTAATAATACGTATTATATAATAATTATATATTTAAATTTTTAATATTTAATTAATAATTAATTAATAAATAAATTTCGATTTATAAAAATATAAAATTTTTAATTATAAACGATTATATATAATATTTATATAATTATATTTAATTAATTAAATTATAATTATTCATATATAAAATTAATAATTTTTAAATAATATTAATATTTTTAATTTTTAATTTTATTTATTTATATAATTTAATATTTTATAATTTAATATTTTAATATATATTTGATAAATTTATTTAAAATTTTTATAATAAATTAAATAAATATTATAAATTATAAATTTTAAATATTTAAATATAAATTAATATTATTAACGTTCATATTTTTTTAATAAATAAAAAAAAAATTTCATATTAAAAAAAAACTCGTTTAATAATAAACGAGTTTTTTTTTTATTTAACGTATATTTTATTTTATAAGTTTTATAAAAAATTATAAAGTTTTTAATTTTAATAATTTATTTTTATTTAAATTTTAAATTAATAATTTTTATTTTAAATATTTTATAAATATTCAAAAATAAAATAATACTTTTAAATTTTATTAAATAATAAAATTAATAAATTAATAAATTTATTAATATTTTAAATAAAAATATATTTATTATAAAGTTTTATATTATTATTTTCTTTTTTAAAAAATTATATAATTATAAAAAAAGAATTTTAATAAAGTTTTATATTAAAAAAAAAGTTTTTAAAATTTTCGTTTTTTATATTAAATTATTATAATCGTTTTAATTAATTTAAATTATTTTTTTTATATAATTTTAAAAAAAAGTTTTTTAAAATTCTTTTTAAAAATTAAATAATTATATAATTAAAAAAATATTTAATATTTATATATTTAAATATTTAAATAAAAACGTATTTTTAATAAAATTTTATATTAAGAATTATATAATTATAAAATTAATAAAAATAAAAATTTAATAAATATAATTATTATTAAATACGATTATATTTTATTAATTTATATAATAATAAATAAATAAAATTATTTATAATTTAAAATTTAATAATATTTAATTATATTTTAATTTATTTATAAATTTTACGTAATTTAAATTAATTAATAAATTATAATTAAAAATAAAAATTTAATTAATTTTAATAAAAATTTAATTTAATTTAAATTTAAAAATTATATTTTATTATATAAAATTTAATATAAAACTTTTAATTATAATTTTTATATTAAAATAAATATATATAAAAAATAATATATTAAATAAATATAATATTAATATATTTTTATATTTTTATAATTATTAAAATTTATATAATTATTATAATAAAATTTTAAATTTTATTTTTAATTTATTAATTAAAAATTAAAAATTAATAATTAATAAATTAAATTATAAAATATTAATTAATTTTTAAATTATTATTTTATTAATATTATTAAAAAAAATTGATTTTTAATATACGTATAAAATAAATCGATTTTTAAAAATTATATATAAATTAAAAAATACAATTTTAATATAATATAATATTATATTTATTGTTTATTTAAAATAATTATTAATATATATAATTATTTTAATAATAAATATTAATAAAAATAAATTCTTTTTTATATTTTATATTATATTTTATTTTTAATATATAAATTTTTTATTTATATCAATTTTATTAACGCGAATAAAAACGTTTTTTTTTTATAAATTTTTTTTTTTTTTTTTTAATATAAAATTAAAATTATTTTACGAAAAGTATTAAATATTAAAAACGATACATTTTGACGTTTTTTGATACAAAAACGTAATATTGTTTTTACGTATTATTACGTAATCTCAAAGTAAACTATTTTTCTCTAGTAGAAATTTTTTTAATTATTGTTAAAAATATAATAAAACGTTTTTCGTATTTTACGTCGTATTTTACTTTTAATAATTTAATTTTAAATTAATATATTTTAATATTTTTTATAATAAATTTTTTTTATATTTAATTAAATTTAAAATATTATTTATTTTTTATTTTATTTTTTATTTTTTTAATAATTTATAATTAATAAATATTTTAATAATATTTTTTAATTTTATATTTTATTAAAATTTTAAAAAAAAATATAATTAATATAATATAATTTATTGTAGTAAAATTATATATTCTTTCTTTAAAAATCCTTGTAAAATAATTAATTTCGAGAATAGTATTAATTACGTGTTTTTTAATATATAAAGAGTTTTCGTTTATTATAAAATAATAAATAATTTTTTCTATTTTTATTTTGATTGATTAATTTATTAATTAAAACGAATTAATTTACAATTAAATTTTTTTGTTTTATATTTTATTGTTTTTTTATATTAGTAAAATAATATCGAGAAATAAATTATTTCAATAAATTTTATTAAAAATTGTTTATATGCGATTTATATATTTTATTTTTTATTATTATTAAAAAGAAATTCAAATTATTAAAAATCGAAAACTGAAAATCAATTAATAAAAACTTTTTATTTTGATTATATTGTTTGAAATTAAATAATTTGATTATGAGATTGCGAAATTATAAAGAAATATTAATTTATAAGAATTATATATTGAATTATTCGAGATAATTAATATTAAAACGAATATAAAAAAGAAAAAAAAAAACTCGCGTCGATTATTTATAGTAATTAGTTTTATTTTCAATAGAAATTGAAATATAAAAAAAGAAATTTTAATACGAAAAAGAAAAGAAATTATAACGTTAAAAAGTGAAAATGTTTTATTGTTTTATATTTTAATTTTAATTTTTTTAAAAATTGTAATTCGCGAATTACTTGTAATCGTTTTTAAATTGAAATAATAAAATTAAAATAAATTTCAAATTTTAAAAAATAATACGAAAAAAATTAAAATAAAAAATTTTAATTAAAAAAAATCGATTAAAAAAATATTTATTTAAAAAATATATTTTATTAAAATAAATAAATAAATAAAATTTCGAGTAAAAATTGAAATAAATTTTTTTTTACGAGAAAACGATATAAATAAAAACTAATTCTTAAAACGAATTTTATTTGAAAATAATAATTCGAAAATTCGCATTTTTAAATTATTAAATCAATTTTTAATTCAAAAATTAAAATCAATAAATTATTCGTATTAAAATTTATTTTTCTCGATAAAAAATATTTTTATTTTAATTATATTATCGATTTTTTCTAGAAAATCTTTTATAGATAATAAAAATAATTTTTTAAAAATGTAAAACTTTGAAAAATACGTACTCGTATTAGAATTACAAATATTTTTTTTTAAAATTTTTAAAGTACTTTAATTTGAAAAAAATAATATTACGACTTTTTTAAAACAATATAATAATATATATAAAAACTATAAAATTATTTTAAAAACTAAAAAAATACGATTTTTACAATATATTAATTCGATTTACAAAAAGTAAATTCGATTTATATTAAAAACTATTTAAAAAAAATTTTTTATAACGCTTTAAAAAAAAGAATTTCGCGAATACAATTAAAAATATTATCGAGTAAATATAGAATTTTTATATAGAATTATTAATCAATTTACAAAAAGTTTTTTAATAATAAAAACGTATATAAATTTATTCGATCGAATATTTAAAAAATTGATTAAACGAAATAAATTAAACAAATAATATTAAAAACGCGAATTTATAAAAAGATTTTCAATATATATTAAAAAACGAATATTTAAAAAAACTAATTATAAATCGATAGAAATATTTATTTACAATTATAATAAGATGTACAAAAAAGCAATTATCGTATATAAATATAAAAAGAAAAAATAGTAATATAATAAAATTAATAATTTAAAATACTTGAAAATTTAATAAAAATATTTAAATATTGTAATACAAAAAATAATTTTAAATACAATCAATAATTTATTACTTTCTATTTTATTCAAATTACTTATAAAAATTTTTTAACGAAAAATATATACAATTATTAAAAAAACTTATATCGAATTTCAATTTTCAATTTTACGTATTATTTAAACTTAAAAAACTCGATAAATATTCGTATTAAAACTCTCAATTTAAATAAACGATTTTATTAAAGAATTAAATTTTTTTTTCTTTTTTTTTCGTATTATTCAACGATTTAAAAATCGCTTTAAACGTTAATACTACGAAAATATTTTAAAAATTGAATAGTATTATAATTTTCATAAATTAAAATCAAAATTAGTTTATTTTTTTACGAGAATATAAACGAAAAAATTTTTTTAATCGTAAATAAAAAAAATATAATAATATAAAAAAAAGCGAATATAAAGTTTTATATAATTTAATATTAATTAAATTTTTACAAAATATATCGTTGATTATTCAAAGAAATATAATAAAAATCAACGTTATATATAATAATTAATAAAGTAAATAATATTGTTTCAAGTATTTCAAATAAATAAAAAACGAAAAAATGGATTTTTTTATTGATTACTTTTTCGTAAACTGTTATTTATTTATAGATAAATTAATCAATCGTAAATATTATTATTGAAAAAATAATTAATAATATTATAGTTTTTGAAATTGTAATCGATTTTTGCGATTATTTATATTTAAAAATAATCAATATTAATATAATCAAATTATAAAATAAATAATTAAAAAAATTTTTGATTACAATTTTAATAAACGTTTTAAAAATATACAAAGAATTTAAAAATTTATTTAATTTATTATTTAAAAAAAAAAAATAATATTAATAAAAGTTTTTTAAAAAAATTAAATTTATTATTATATATTTTTAATAATAATAATATTAACGTTTAAATTTTTAATAAAACAATTATTAATAAATTCTACGAAAAATTACTAGTAAATATAATAATAATAAATATATTAACGATAAATAAATCGAAAAACAAAATTTAAAATATACGAAAAAATTTTCAATAAAAAATAAAAATAAAAAAAAAGTATTCAAAAATCGAATTATAATAACAAATTTTATAAAATGTTTAAAACGAAAAACGAGAAAAAATAAATATAAATTAATCGAAAAATAAAATTTTGAAATAATAATTCGATATTAAAAATAAAGATTTTATTAACGAAATTTTACTATAAAAATTCTTTAAAAATATAATATCGTTTTCAAAAATTCAAAAAAAAATAAAAATGATTATTAATATTTTAAAAACATTGAATTTTATTATAATAATTATTAATTAATAATAAAAAAATAATATTTATTATTTGATTTTAATAAATATTAAAATCGTTGTAATAAAAAAAATATTAAAAATCGTTAATTTTATAAAAAAAAATTTAAAAATTTTTATAAAATATTTGAAAAAACGAATTAATTTGTTTTTATTACTAGAAATTTTGTAATACTCGAAATTAATTTCGTGAAAATCGATTGTTTATTATTGATTAAAAGAAAATATATTATTATTATTTTTAAATTATATTTCAATTTGTTTAAATTAATTGATTCGAATAAAAAATACGAAATATTAAATATTAAAACGAAGTATTATATTGTTTTTACGTATATAATTCGAGATTTCGATAATATTATTACAAATATTAAAAAATTTTAATTATTTATTATTATTAGACAAAATTTCGAATTCGTCGAAATAGTGATTATAAAAATAGAAATTAAATATAGAATCGAATATAAGATTTTTTTTTTCTTTGTAAACAATACCAAAAAAAAATTTTTAGAATAATTATTCGTTATTGTAATAAAAATGTAAATTGAATATAGAAATAATAATTCGTAAAATAGTATATTTTGAGACTTTAAAATTTTCAATTTTATTTGTACGATTATAATTGTTTTTTTTTTAAAAATTTATTTACGTCAAATTACTAGAAATTATTATATTCGTATATATTTTTAAATCGAAAAAATATTGAAAAAAAAATATAACGCGAAAAACTAAATATTAATATTATTAAAAAATAATATAATATTAAAATTCGTAAATAGTTTTTATATTTTAATAAAAAAAATTTATTTTTTATTTTTAATTTTTAATTTTTAATATTATTTTATATGAAATAAATACGATTAAAATAAATATTATTAATTCAAAGAAAAATACAAATAAAATAATATAAAAAATAAAATTATTTTTTTCAATTTT
>MU119580.1:0-42936 GCA_014904845.1 Acephala macrosclerotiorum | reverse complement strand
AAATAAATAAAATAAATAAAATAAATAAAATAAATAAAATAAATAAAATAAATAAAATAAATAAAATAAATAAAATAAATAAAATAAATAAAATATAATATTAATTAAAAAAGATTTAATAATAAATATATTTATATAATAATAATATGTTTTTATTACTTATTAAATATAATTTATAAAAATATTTTTAAATATTTTAATAAAATTATAAAATATAAAATAATTTTAATTTAATTTTATTAATTATTTTTTAAAAAATGAAATTTAAAATTTAAAAATAAAATAATATTAATTATAAATAATTTTAAATCGTATATAAATATTTTTATATATAATTATAATTTAATATTAAATTAATAAAAAAAAAATTATTTTAATAATTAAATAAAAAATTGTAAATTTATTAATATAAATTAATAAATTATATTTTTATTTTTATAATAATTGAATAATTTTATAAAAAAATAAATTTTTTAAATTTTAAACGAATAAAATATTATAAAATAATTTTTTTAAATTTAATATAAATTATTAATATTTTTCAATATTATAATAAAAATTATAATATATAATAAAATTAAAAATTTATTTATTAATTATTAAAAATTTAAAAAAAAAAAAATAATAATAATAATAATAATAATAAATTAATTTTTTTTTATTTTTTAAATTTTATAAAAAAAAATTATTAAAATATAATATTTATTTAAAATTATTTATTTAATAATAATTTTTAATAATAAAAATAATTTAATTATATTAAATATTTTATTTAATTTTATTTAATTTATTATATAATTTTTAAATTAGTAATCATATTACGTGTATAGTTCGAGCTTTAGAAAACTAGCGGTCGCAGCGGCCGCATAGCGGCCGCATCACGTGTACAGTCGAGCCGGTCCGAGAACTAGATTACTTACATTCCATTCTTTAATAACTAAGTTATATAAGAAGCTACGCGTCGCAGACAAGGCCTCCGGCGGGACGAGCTGAGATTACGATCTCCGTAGCTGTCTCAGGCCACCCCGGAGCTTGCGTAGGGCCGTTGGACGGTAAAAGACAGCGAAGACGAGCGTGAACGAAGCTCGTTGATTGATGTTTCTAGCTGAAGGAATGAAGCTATTTATAGTAAATTTTAAACCCCTGAACCCGCTACCGCGTAATACGTAACTTCCAACTGACACAATTTCGGTTAACTAGCTAGCCTTACTACTTCTGCTCCAGTGCTAATCAACCTCGGTTCGCCCTAATCACCTACATTGTGGAAGTGATTGACTCCTTGTATTATGATGAGCCTCATTGGTACGCTAGTCGTCGGCTTAGACACTGGCTGTTGCACTCGCATTTTGCAAAATATCTTCAACGATATCGGGATACGCTTCGTAGGTCTTCGTCCCGTCGTCGTGATAAACCTTGGCACTGATGTTGATACGGAGGTCAGGCACTTCTCTTGGGTCTTTGCTGACATTCCCATGCTGCAGTATAGAATATATGGTTAGTAATGTCTTTATCACTGGGTAGAGAAGGCAGTTATTGAAATAGAGGTTGGGACGGGGTTGTGGGATTTCAATAGGCATTTGAACATAAGAGGAAATGGAATCGGCAATAGGGAAACTTACGTAGACGACTCTCCATCTCAGATATTTGACCAAGAATGGTTTCACGTGCTCAGGTCGCAAACTCTCCAACCCATTATCAGGCAAGTCCAGATAATCAAGGAGAAGAGGAGTGATCGGGTTGGTATCGGAAGCAAGTTGTCCCGCTGCTTCCTGATCCCCACAATTGTCGCAAATTTCACGAGGTGCGGCGAAAATATGGTTCAGGCCGGCAAGGTAGGGAGACTGACTATATTGAGCCGGATTTGTCGTCATTTGGCCGGATAGTGCGAGGAAGAAGTAGATTGTGAAGGGCCCATTTGCGGCGGCACTTAATTGTGTTAGTGATACGAGTCCTCGGTCGGAAAGAGTGTGTAACAAGGAAGGGTCGTGAGTGAAACGAGCGTAGACTTACCGATTAACCACAGAGTCCACGTACCACTCTCTGTCAAATTTAGAGTCGATCTTGGTCGATGCCAAGGATGTCGCTATTGTGTCTCGACCGCCACTTGTGACGTTATGCACTTGAACTGGAACCGACTCAACAGCGGCTTGCAACTTAGAGGTGACAGTATTCGCTACGCCCGCGAAATCAGCTTTCCCTGTGTTGGCAGCCACAGTGCCATTTGTTGAAGAGATTGTTGGGCCTGATGCCATTGCAAACAGTTGCGTTGGTGCTTCCAGTGCTTTCGAGAAGAAGTACGTCGATCGAACGTTCAGCGGTCTCATGTTGAGTGGGGATCAGTGAAATTCGGGTGGGTTGGTGTTCGACTAGCCCATATGTACTTCTCGTCGATGTGTTTTCGGAGTGTCTGAATGTCACCGTCCTTGATGCCAACGAAGTCGTCATAGACATACCCGAACAATTGCGTGGTTTTGGTGTCATCAGAGTTGAAGAATGTGCCATTCCCTAATCCTGTACGCGATTTATAGAATGGCAGAAGGTCCTTCTTGTTTTCGGCCAACTGACCTGCCATCGGCTTTGGAAACCATGCATCAGGATGGAATGCTTGCCAGAATGCCCACAGCCGGTCAATTTGGCTATTGTTCCTGTTAACGGACTTAATGATAAGTCTCCGAGGGAGTTGACTTACCAATGATGAAACCAAAATACCGGATCGAACGCTGCCAGAGAAGGAGTTGACATATGACCGCTACCACCGATGAGGTTGTGGTAATTTCCATGAATAGACCCCTCTAGCGAGCCGCTTCCGTCCTTGGAAGAAAATATGGTCATGTCTCCTTCTTCTAGTTTATCTGATGCCACTGTGCTCAATCTGGTATAAGGTTGGGAATGGATTAGAGCTAGAGCTAGGGAGCTCCTTCCCTCACGCCCGGAGTTAAGGGCGTTACTAAGCCCCTTAAGGTTGTGGGTTGTCGATGCGAGACTGTCTGGGTATCTCACAGTCTGCGCAGTTGAATACCATTGCTTCTAGTTAAGATGTTAGAAAAGCAGCAGTTCTATGTTTCTTGGCTGACTTACGATCTGTTCTTGGTCGATATCAGGAAGCTGGCCATGTTCTTTGGTGAACTTGTAGGAGTAAAGGGGGTTGTCGATGTCGTATTTCAGCGTATCATGAGGTGGTAGTCGGAGAGCAACCTTCCTTTCATTCAAGATATCGGGCAATCGAAAGTTGTAAGGGAATGAAGTTTCAGTAGGGTTCCGCGACAGACCAGGAAACTTGACTTCACCATCACGCGGGCGGAAATAGTCGAGGTAGGGTAGGCGAAATGCTTTGGCTGCGTCGAGATACTTTTGTCGATACGGTGGGTCATAATTTTTTGCAATTTCGACCATATTCAGATAGATGGTTTGCTATAACCGTATCAGTTTTTCATGCCGAATTTAACGTGAAGCTAACAGTTGACCTACCTCGACCAATGACAGGTATGGTCTATGCCAAGTTGGGAAGACCAAGACCCCATGTGCACAGTAGCCACCGAACCTGTCTTTGAACTTCTTGTTAACTTCGTCCCAGGTATTACTCGGAAGTCCATGAATGCCTATCGGGAGTCAGAAAACTATCCGAACTTGATACCGGTATTTGGTCTTGCCTGCAAGTGCATAATAACCAAGGAGGTTTGGATTTTCCTGCAACATAGCTAAGGCCTGCAGAAACAAGTTGAAGGTATCTGGCTGTGAAACAAGCAAGACATCGATATCAACTCTTGAGTGCACTTCGCCTATCAATTCCTTCATTCCAACCACAACACCAGTGGCTGCTATGTCTTGAGGATGTGCCATGGCTGAGTGATGTATTGAGCGCAATGATTGCTTGTTTCGAGAATTTAGGGGCGGAAAATGTTGCTGGGCAGCTGAGGAATGGTGTCTATGGAGACTGCTGCTTTATATTTGTACCCTTCTCTTGTGCATCTCGGACAGGCAACACATGGTGAGACGTTCACCCGCCTTTCTGGCTAGAATATGGTCGATACATTAGCCAAGCCTGTGACCAACTTTCAACACTAGTCAATCATATCCCTGGGACGTCTTTCAGCTGAGGAGTAGTAGCCAGAGCATGCAAACGCGGTTTGATGGATGCAGCCAAGAACCCTATCCAGCCCGCCATAAGCATCTTTTCACGCCCAAAATTAACGCTGAAGGTTGTAGCGTTGCATAAGATGAAAAACTAGTCGAATTATTAGGAGTCAGGACCTGTTTCAGATAGCCACCAAATCAAGCTGGAGGACGATAGATTCGCTGTCTACTGGGATGGCGGGGAAAGAAGTTTCTGCAACAGTTTCACGTGTGATGGAGACTTGAACTATTCCGTGATTCACTAGAATTGACGGCAATGCATGATAGTTCCCGTTGTAACAGCGTACAGAGTTTAGACACATTGCACAGTACTGCATAAGTGCCATCAGTCAGCTAGCCACTGCTGAGTAGCACGCCTCATAAAGCACTTATGTGAATCAAGCGATGGCAGGTCGAAATTATTTGCACACCGCTCCTTTGTAAAACTTATAACCCGCTCGGTTATAAGGATTTTTAACGAATTAATTAGTAGTAAAAAATTTTATCAAAAGTAGTTTATAAATAATATTACGTTTAACATTTTTATAAAATGAAATAATAAATAATAATTATTTAAAAAAATAAAAAAAATTTAAATATATATTTTTTTGAAAATTATTTGCGAAAATAAACGTTATTTTTTTATATTAAATATATTTTAATATTCGTTTTAATCGATTAAACGTTTAATTAAAAAAAATTAATTTTTATTAAAATAATATTTATATATATAAATAATTGCATTCTCATTTTATCAAATTTTATAAAGGGTTTCAAAAGTTATAATTAAACAAAAATTGCGATTTTTTTTTTTTTTGGATTGGGCGTTTAATAAGACTGGGCGTTTAAGGTTACCCAGTCAAAACGAGTACCGAGCTAGGGGCGCACGTGCGGCACGTAACAGCGCCCCATGACAAACCGATCCACTATACCTTGGGGTCCTACGGCCAGCCTAGCACTTAGCCAGAAGCCATACCCCAATCCTGACCAGACGGCAGCGGGCCGCTTTGGGGCATGACGTTCTTTGAGTTCTAGGCCGCTTCCCCGGTACGGCACGCAGATACTCAGCCAGCCAAAGGAAACCGATTTGATTCTAGTCCAACATCATCCTTACCGATTTCGAAATGGTACTCGGTGGCTTGGCCCTGCTGGCGCAGCTCCTTTTTCTCTTCAATGAATGAAAACCCAGGCCTATTTCAGCATCGACCGCAAAAACGAAGAGTCCCAGCGGCATATTCTGCACAGAGGGGGCTGCCACGCCCAGGAGAGAACCTCATTGTCGTAGGAGGAATTTAGACAGCAGACCGAGATGGAAAAATCCAAAACTGTTCCGCAAGCCATTCAATCCACTCCCCTCAAATCCGCTAAAAGTTTCCAGACACAAATGCCCACTGAGATCTTCAGCGTAGCACAAATGGAATGCACTGGTATATTCGACTATGCCGGCGCGACTCTCGCGCCCTCCCGTTCCAGCAGACGTCGTATTCTTTATCGGCGGAATCCCTTAAACACAACTTACTCTCCTCGATGCAACCTGATACCCGTGACTTGTGGAAGAAGAGAGTTGTTTCATACATACAAACCGAGAGAGAATGGTGAATAGTCGAAGCCGAGGGAGTGGTGGATCTTGGTGTATTTATTACAGAGGGGTTTGGATGTTTTGGTTTTTGGGAAGAGGGACAATAATGAGAAAAAGGCAAAAGGCAAAAGAGGGAAGAGGAAATGGTATGTGAGAGCTTGGGGGCTGGGTAGAAAGAAGGAAAATGTTTTCGCGCCGCCAGGTGAGGGAGTAGATAGTAATCAAGCATAACTCAGTCTGAGAGGATGGAACACGACCCCAATTTCACGAATCAAGAATTTTGGGCAGATTGCTTCTTTCCGCACTTTCATATCTCAAAATACTTTAAACATCCAGCATCATTCTCTCCAAATTCCTCACCAAAAGTCTATGTACACCGTCGCTAATTATGCGAAACATCCTAGATAGAATTATTTCTATACAGTATGTACTTATTAAAGACAGAGATTCGAAGCATTTCTCTCATTAAAAATGCTTTAAATTATGATTCTAGTATTTATTACCAGAGTTTTCGCGTATATAAACTTTTGGTAATAGGTTCGTAAAAGCTAAAGCTTACGCCGTACCTTAGCATAGCCGGTCAGTAAGCGTTCGCGGAGCTTCCAAACCCGACCAAATCAATATAAAGAGGTTCATTTTTAAGCTCGGCTTGCAAATCTGCTTTTTATCTCCTCGTGCCGCGTAGAAGTCTGTTAGTGGGCCCCTCCCCGGTCCAGTAAATCAATCAGGATCCGCAATAACGCACCAATAGACTTCTAGGCAGCACAAGTAGCCAGATCATTTATCCCATTCTAGTTATGAGAGTATTAAACACCCAGTCTCCTCGAGCATATTCTGGTCCCTCATCGCTCCATTAACAATTCACTTAATCAATAATCCTCAGCTATACTTCTCGACTTCCACGCCTACCGATCTATCTTGTACTACACTTCTCAAAAGTTTCAATATCTACAATAATACATCCGCTTCACCAAAAAACCACCCCCTATCGATATGCACGCTTCAAAGATCTTCGGCCCTCTCTTCCTCGCTCTCTCCGTTCCAGCTGCCCCCATGCAGCCCCGGCCTTTGCAACACTCGCTACCTTACAAGCAACACCTAGTGTTGTCCTTCCTGGTTCCAGTCCCTACACCAACTTCGATAACTGCGTTGTAAACGCTTGTGATTTCCTTATATAGTTGATTCAGTGGTGTGGAGAATCTCTCGATCTCGTCTCTCCCGAACCTATTATTTCACATAACAAATACTAATCATTAATCTTAGCACTCGCGGCCGCTGTTTGATGTGCATAATTACATGGTGTTAAACATGCCATGAAAAAAACAACACAAAAATGTATCTTTCTAATAAATCTTCTAAATTGTCAAAAAGTTGGGAAGAGTATATGAAAAGTTTGGTTATTAGAGAGATTTGGCGAGGCCTTGTGGATTTCTACCCTTTCACTTAGAAAAGGCTTTTTCTGCTTTATTCTCATTATGTCTTCTTCTCATTTTGAATATTTTGATTATTGTTGGATGTGCATGACTTTTACTAGAGACTTTACTTCCGTTAAGCCGCTCGACATGTTTTCAGCCAATCCTGAAAATGTGATCTTTATCCTTCTTTATCCATTTAGTTTTAAACGAAGAGTTAAGATCGAAAGCTGTTCAAGATCAAAAAGTCATAACGAAATTGATCATGGTATAATATGGATATTCAGGTCAGCTCATTCCCACACACAAGTTTGTAGATATACAAATCTATAATATTCATAGCCAATTAGGGTCGAGAGAGGCAGCTTTCCGAGGTCATATCGCCCTGGAATACTTCCCTACAAATTGGAGTGTTCTTGGTGTCAAAAACTCTCCCACTGCCAACATCTCTTACTTTATGGCGAGCTGAACGGGTTCTCAAACTTAACGGCTAGAAAGTCGAAAGGTCAACAAAAACTTCCTCTCGGCGGTGCGAGAACAAATCGGTGCTTGTTCTTCATCGCTTGAAGATCTGGCTGCTGCTTTCCAGTACGTTCATTTCTCGGGGTCATCCTGCTATGATTGAGGTGATATATCTGGGAGTTGGGCGTTTATATACTCATAAGATATAGTGTACGACCTCAAGTTACAGCCGAGACGAGAAAATCTTGAAGCTACTGTTGGCTCTTGTAAAGAAAATCATATCTGCATTTGGTTGTAGTATAATTAACTTCTAAAACTTCAGGGCAAACAGGTATATAACAACTCTTCCCTCTATTTCGAAAAACAAGAGGACGGACAAGTTTGCCAACTCTTACGACGGGGAGAGGGAGAGAACTTTTCGGCGAAGGTGGTAAGTAGAAAGAGAGACATCTCTGAGGGTGCAATCAGAAGGTTTTTGAAGAAAGGTGCAAAGCATCCAGACTTATACGTTTGAGGACCGGTGTGCCATGCAGTAATTGTTGCTAACTTCGCTCTCGCTGTCATGTACCTCCCATTTTCACAATACTTGTCCTATTCTCGCTTGACGTATTGCATGACATTGGAGAATGAAACGTCAGGACAGGGTTCTTGTCGGCTCTGGCCAAAGAGAAACCCCTACATAGCCTCAAGCACCAAGGGAGAGGCTCCACTGCGACAGGGTTTGGAGTTTGGAATCGTTTCTGCTGTTCTACCACGGGAATGTTCACACTTATGCTTACGTAACCAGTGCCGTCTTTACTCAAGCCGGCTCAGGGACGGCTCAGGGACGACCCAGTCAGGGTTCAGGTCTGTTCAGGTCTGCTCACCCTGTTAATGCATCTCATCAAAAATCATCAGCTTTTAACGAGGGCCCGAAAGGACCCCCAACCAGGGGTCCGAATTCTGTCGCTATTGTACATCCCCAAACAGTCATCTCTGTCTACCTGCCCACACAAAATGCAAAAATGCCCATATACAGGGACGGAAATAAAAGCTTATCATGTGCGTTCATGTGACATATTTCTCACGTGCTCTAATCACGGTATTATGAAGACAAATGTTCCGATTAATGCTTAATCATGGATCTCAAGGACAATGAGGACCGTAGGGATAGACGGAAGTTCATGCAGGAATACTTTGTATTAGCACGTGATAATCCCATTTTGAGCAGTGCCCAATCACCGCACCGTAGTTGCTGACGTCACCGAATCCTCGCACGGCAGTGAAATGGATGCGGCAGCAGCCTCATCAGCATTTTCCAGCGTCCATCACACCACAGCGTCCGTCAATGCCAGAAATTTTCCTGTCCTTGACTTAATTATTGTTTCAATTGCAAAGGACATGCCGTTTTAGTGAAAATCGCGTGAAATTCAATAATTGCATGTCAGCTGAGTTTCTTATCTTAGGGTCCGTGTTATCTTTTTAGTGGGGTTTTCATACGTGGCTAAAAAAATTTAGTTATAATTTCTCACGCCATTTTCTAAAAACATAAAGAGAAAAAACGATTCCCTTTGACCGTATAAAGACTCGGCCTGGCTAAAAATTTCGGCGCACAATCATCCTTCACGTATCCTCTGGCAAAATGAGGCTGAAAGACGTACAGCGTTTAGAATTGCCAGCATCGGCAGACATGCATGTCCATTTGAGGCAAGACCAGGTCAATCCATTCAGTCCCTGTACTAGCCTGGACTTGACTAATATTATTCCGAGCTCTGCAGGTCATGGAGTTGGTGGTCCCCCAAATCCGTAAAGGGGGAGTAGACACAGTGTTCGTCATGGCAAGTAGACGTCCTAGTATCCCGGTCTGTCATTGCCTGACCTGGTTAATAGCCAAACCTACAACCGCCTATCACAAGTGTGGCCTCCGCTCTAGAATATCAGTCTCGCCTACAGTATATTGAACCTAGAGTCCATTATCTTATGTCTCTCTACGTAGGTTGCCCAGCAGGTACTATGGCGAGTTACCACGTCATCTAATAATACTAGCTTCATCCTTCCGTTACCCCTGAAGTAATCGCTCAGGCCGCAGCCGCTGGTATTACCGGAGTCAAGATGTACCCTCAAGGTAAGGCGTCAATAATATGGCCTCTGCCCCCAGAGCCGCAGTATTAATTCATTTTAGGTGTCACTACGAACTCCGATTCAGGCGTCACGGTGGATTTCTTAGAAGCCTATTCTCCTGTCTTCGCCGCTATGGAACAGTACGATCTTGTACTGAACTTGCACGGGGAGGTGCCAGGATCTCTGCCAAGCAACAATATTTCCCGCGAAGAGGCATTCTTGCCAGAACTAAAGAAGCTTCACGAGAAGTTCCCCAGACTTCGATGTATCCTCGAGGCGAGTAGATCATCATTAACTGCAGAATATTATACTGATACCTTACAGCATTGTTCTACCGCAGCGGCTCTGGATGCCGTACGGGCTTGTGGTCCATCAATTGCTGGTTCGTTCTTCCACAGCTATCCCTAATATCTCGGTTCCATGATTACCTCAGTCTGCTTCCACTTTTGCTATCCTCCTTCTAAAACATGAGTCCTGCAGGAACTATAACGGCACATCACCTTTACCTGACAGGAGATATTAGTCAGGCAGATCCTCTGGCTTTTTGCAAGCCTCTTCCACAGACGCCGTTGGATCGAGATGCTCTAGTTAAAGCCGCATGTAGCGGCGACCCCAAATTCTTCTTGTAAATTGCGCCACCTTCTTCCTAGTGGGTGTTTTATTGACCTTGCTTGATATTTAGTGGTAGTGATAGCGCGCCGCATCCCTTGGCGTCCAAAACGCAAGGTCATCAACCAGTGCCAGCAGGCGTATTTACACAGCCCTTCGCTACCCAGCTTGTCATTCTAGCTCTAGAAGAAGCAATCGAAAGGGGAGTAATTGGGGAACACGAAGTCACGCAGGAGCGGCTCGAGCAGTTCCTAAGCCGGTCTGGAAGACGCTTTTACAAGCTGGCTGATCCTTCCGCCGAAAACCCGCCGAAGATTGTGCTTGAGAGAAAAGGCGAAACGATTCCTAAGAGCATAAGCAGCGCCAATAGCACTCTTGAGGTTGGGCTATCCAGACCTACGGCTTCCATTTTCAGTTTGCGCTGGGTATCCTAGGAAGACTTTCAATCCAGCCATAGCCCTTAGAGCCTCTACAACGAAGTTTGCTACGTGCCTCAATTACCCACTTTCGTGGCCAGCTTCATTAAATCGTTAGTGTCACTCCACTTGCTGCTAATATCCGCACTCGTGTCGTGACTTTCGCCTCCGTTTGCTGTCTTTCGTAATCGCGAACCGTAAAATAAAATCCGAAAGGCGATTCGGTTGAGACAGAGAGGCGCAAGAATAAGCACCCTCATACTGCGCCAAGCACAGGCGTCCCGTTCTTAGCGCGCGAAGAGGCATATTGTTCCCTGATGTTGATTTTGATGTCTTCCGGTTTGGGTGAGGCATGTTTATGTACTCGCGCCCTCGCCTATGTGAGGGAGGTATGGCTAAGGCAGAGCAAAATTGTAAGTCGTTTGGAACTTTAGATTTAGTGGGGGTTTCGTGTCTTCATGAAAGTGGTTAAACTACGCAGCTTAAACTTCTCCACATCTCTGATGGAGCGCAGGGGTATATAAACGCTCTCCCCTCTATGATAGAAGTGTAAAGATACGCACATACTTAAAAATACATTGGCATAAGGGATTCCTTTCGTTTTTTAGGATCAAGGATTATTCTGGGTACTCGTAGGCTCAGGCTCTTTGATATTGCCCTATGGAAGAAGGATCAAATCCTCGATTCAGAGGGCGTGGTGCAGGGTAATTAATGTTGTCATTTCGGACTTTATTATCAACGTTTTCCATCGTTTCATTACCGCACTTCATCCCTTTCCCTTTACCGGACATACACCTTCGAGGCCGAAAGCAAGAATAAAAACGCTATATTTCAAGAACAAATTCCATGTTCTACTCGTAGTATTCGAAAATTCTTTTATATTTTTTTATCGATATTTATTAACGTAAAAAAAGATTATATGTTTTTAATTTTTCTTATTAAATAATAATAAATTTTAAAATTGCTTAAAAACATTTATTATTATTTAATAAAATTAATTTATTATATATTAAAAAAATATTAAATATTATTTATATTTTATAAATAAATATTTTTAAAAAAAGTTATATTTAATATTAATTTATTTAAATTCTTTATATAACAATTATAAGTAAGTAAAACGCGCTTAAAGCATAGTAATAATACTATTGGTGCCTGAGGTCGTCAGACCAAAGTTCAACAGCCTCAACCCAGCTTAGCTCACCGCTCACCACGTGATAATAAGTGAGATTTTCCCCGCTCGTGAGGACTTCTTTCCTGTTTTTCTCCCCAGCCTGCGCCGCTACAAATTGTGCGGCATATTATCGCGACACTGCAAGGGCTATATTTATTGGGCAGGTACTTGCGAAGGCTCCCGGATGGACGGCTGCTGATAGTGTGGCTTTTCCTCGTCAACCCCGCAAACATGACATCTTCAGGAACGCTCACAAAAACATCATCACAGCCTCCATTCAGCTGTAGGATCTGCGGATCGACCTTTGTACGCCGAGAACATCTAAATCGTCATCTGAGTGTCCATAGCAAAGCGAAGCCCTTCCAGTGTCGAGTCTGTCAAAAGGGCTTCACAAGAAAGTGAGTGGTGCGGGGCGACCCGAGGCTCAGAAACCGAAATATTGACATGCTTAAAGCGACGTGCTTCAACGCCACGAGCGTTCTCACTTAGCAGATGAGACGGAGAAATCCTCTAAGTCTGGATCGTTGTTCAGAGCTTGTACGGCATGCGCCGCCCGTCGAGTGCGTTGCTCTGGTGGTAGCCCTTGCGGAAACTGCTCGAAAAACCGGGCAGGTTGCAGCTATCCAACCTGCCCGAGACGTGTGTCCAGTTCAACCCGCTCAATTGGCTCTAATACGCAAAATGACATGGCCGAAACATGCTCAGAGATGAAAACATCCCTTGGAGAAATTGCATCAAATGAAAGAATTGTTCCCAGCTCACAGTCAACGGCACCCATGGGAAACGATCCTGTTTCCAGCGATAATTTTCTCCCTGGTCCAGATATGAATCCCTCTATGCAATTGTCGGCAGCTGTCCCAGATCCGCAATGGGACGCCAGCTGGTCGACCCAGGATAACCCTGAATACTTCCGCTATGACCAGTCCACAAACGCTGGAGGCGGCGATCCTCAACCCATCGTTCACCCCGATCTCCAACAAGAAACACCATTTCAAGCTCAAGATTCAATCAATTGGATGTCTCCTAGCAGTGAAGTGTGGAAAAACTGGGATTATAGGTTTACTGCTTTGGCTAATCCTGGTATACCTCCGGCAACTTTTACACCACTCTTCGATGTTTCAATCGGTGGTAGTCTGAACCTCGGATTGGAAGTCGGTCAGCCAAACATGTGGAACCACAACATGCAAGCGGATCTTCCGCCTAATTTTGTATCGGTAGGCGATGCAAGTTGTACAGGTGCTCAGTCCATACATTCTGTACAGTCTGAGGCTGTTCCTACTCCAGTAGCCACTGGTTCCGAGAGTTCGCTGAGATCTCCGCCACGATCATACGTTGAAAGTGAGGGAGCTCGGGGTTCTATGCAAAGACCTCGCAAGAGAAGGCGGACCAATATCGAAATTGACAACCCTCAAGGTCACCAATCGAACGGGGCGCCCTTGCTAGTGACCAGTCGAACGGTGTTGAAGGCTGAATCTTCACCTTCGATTCTATGGATCTCACCCAACCTGTACCATGAGATGGTCCGGGAGGTTGAGCTTCTAGTGACTGAAGGGCATTGCCAATTCGACCCTAGGTCTTTTCCGTCCATTGCACTCGCCAACGAATTTTGTCAGCTGTACTTTGATCATTTTCATTCCGAATTTCCGATCCTTCAAAGGATCCCGTTCCAATTCGAGGACCGTATTTGGATCCTGATAGTTGCAATTGCGACAGTGGGAGCCCAGTATGCGAATTCCACAGAAGTGACAGAGCCTAGAACACTGTTAGAGCAGACACTTCGAAACGGGCTTGATACCATAATTCATGCTAAAGTATCACCTGATGATATGCCCGGGATGCTTCCATTTCCAGGCTCAGATGTCACAGAAAGTTTGGTAGTCGTTCACGCCCGAATCTTGAATACGCTCGTCATGATCCACAGCGGTAATTCATTGATGATGGAAAGAGCACTAGCAGACTTCACTTCACTCATTGCAGCCGCGAGCCGCATGCGCTTGTTACAGCCAGTCAAAAAGCAAGTGTCAAGTCTTTCCGAAGAAATTCAAATTCAGCTGAGAAGTAGAGCGGGGTATATGATATGGGTAAGTGATAATGGTAATTCGACGCCTGTTTCTGACATCTCTTCCTAGATGCTCGACTTCCTGTTCTCGTTCGAATTCAATCAGTGCCCTTTACTAGAAGTAGCAGATGCTCAGGCTCCATTGCCAACCTCTCAGGAGATATGCGATGGCCTTGGATCACCGCAATGTATCAAGTCAATTAGGAACTGTACGTACAGCAAGACTAAGATCGAGAAGGAATGCTGATTTAAATCGATAGATACTCTGACTGAAGCACTGGAAATACTTTACACAGAAAAGCGACTGGTTGAGAATTTCAGTGAGTTCAGTCGTGCCTTGTTAATTCAGGCCATTTGCAGGCAGACGATGGAAATGCGAAGATATTTTCGAAATAGGATGTCAAGCTGGACTCCAAGCGCAAAGAGTCAGACGAAAGTACATTTTTCGGATCCCGAACTATGGCCACCGTCATCAAGCTCTCTGTCAAAATGGAGGAACAGTGCATGCGATTGCTTGGATGTTCTCCACTGGTCAGCCAACAGCAAAGTCGCCCAGTCCGCGGGCTTTGAGCATCCCACTGTGCTACATTTACATCTTGCACGACTAATCATCCTAACGCCCCATGAAGTCATCCGCGAGTTCGCCAATTCATATATTTCAACTCCAGGCCAGATACTACTGGATGCACAAAAGAATCCGGCAGCATATCAGGTTCTCCAATGGGCTATCCGTGACCAATACAAAGCTCGCCTCGCAATCGTTCACGCCGCGTCCGTCTTCTGGCATATACGACGCTACAGCTGTGATACATTCATCGAACCATTCGCCGTTTTTCTCTCGGCGCTCGCCATCTGGTCATTTAGCATCGCAACGCGGATCTCGACTAGCTCCGAGAATCACCACCGAGCTCAGACCAACGGTGATCGACCGGCTGCTGAGCGTACCACATCGGATGATGAGTCCGATATCGATCTTTCATTTATCAACCTCGATCGACCTTGTGATGACGAGAGCGTACAGACCTTCATCCGTTTCGGCCACAAGGTTACAGCTAATATGGTTCGTGTTGGAGATATTTGTAGTAAAGAGGCCCCACGAAAGATTTTGCAAGAAGGAATCCTGTTGCTAAAAGGAAGGAAGGTAGGTACTCGGAATGAGGGTAATGGCTCTGACAATACTTGGAAGATTACAAAGAGTTATATAGCTCTACTTGAAAAGCTTGTTAATATTACTAAATAATTCAAATATTGTTTGGAGAAATTTAGTTAATTTTATTATTATTTCCTTCTTGATAGATATCATTCTATAATAGCCTCTCTCGAGCGGTGGAGGTATATTTCTGTTGGCCACAAAGTCGGGATGGTGCCGGATTGAGGCGTTCCACCAGTTCCTCGTATCCCCGTACCTCTGTTACTGTAACCTAATTTGCATCTAGCCCGAATGAGATCCGGCGGGTCAATAAAGTTAATTCTTGGTACGTTCCGGCGGGGACAGATTTGGTGGGGTTACCCCTCATTATCTAGCTCACTAGAGTTCGCCTTGCAAGCTGCGAATATCGGAGAAGGCGATCATTTTACTTGTTGCATTGTGCCGAATTCATGGTCAAGTGCAATGATGACTGAGAGACTCTCCAGAGTCTCTACTGCCATGTCCGAGATCACCACAGAACCTAATTTCCTTGGTTCGGCAACTTTACTGTAGGGTCGTGTTCGAGCCCATTCACTCATACATTCACTCATTCAAGGTTCACAGTTCTCCCTCATTCCGTATTAATTAAATCTGTCTGCGAACTCCTGCGAATTCCTTGCATTTTTGAATTCTCTGCAATACATCCTCGTCCTAAGCTTCAAGATGCTGTTTGAGAAAGAAGGTCGTCTCGTGTTCCAATACGACGCTGAGCAGCTATGGATTCAACCATGGGCTCCCAACGCGCTCCGAGTTCGAGCAACAAAGCAGAATACCATGCCAGACGAAGACTGGGCCCTGTACACCAAACCCCAAAGTTCCTCCATTCACATAACTATCGGTCCCAATAGTGGCTCCATCACTAACGGGAAAATCACCGCAACGATCACGAAGTTGGGAAAACTCACCATCACGAATTCCAAGGGCAAAACGCTAATCGAGGAGTACGTCCGCAACCGCCGCGACCTGCTCGACCCAAAGTGCAGCGCTCTCGAAGTCGAAGGACGAGAATTCAAACCTATACTCGGAGGTGATTACCACGTTACGCTGAGACTTGAATCCCTCGACCAGAATGAGAAAATCTTCGGGATGGGGCAATATCAACAGCCATATCTCGACCTCAAGGGTCTCGACATCGAACTTGCTCATCGAAACTCGCAAGCTAGCGTGCCATTTGCGCTCTCATCTCTGGGGTATGGATTTCTGTGGAACAATCCTGCGATAGGGAGGGCTGTCTTTGGAAAAAATGTCATGAGTTTTGAGTCGTTTTCGACAAAGGTGTTGGATTATTGGGTTGTAGCTGGGGATGAGCCAAAGGAGATTGAGGAGGCATATGCGGGCGTTACGGGGACTGTGCCGATGATGCCTGAGTACGTATAGCCCCAGCACTGATGTCCAATTGTGCGAACGCGTTTCGTCTCCGTGGCGGATAACGGACAGCATATATCGGATGGTCAGTCTCTTACTGAAAATGACACCTGTAGATATGGCCTCGGATTCTGGCAATGCAAGCTTCGCTACCAAACACAAGAGGAGCTCCTTCAAGTGGCTCGCGAATACAAAAAACGCCAATTGCCCATTGATCTGATTGTCGTTGATTTCTTCCACTGGGCAAAGCAAGGAGAGTGGAGATTTGACCCGACTTATTGGCCCGATCCTGGTATGAGTTTAACTCCTTCAACCCAGGACGTTACTAAGTGAGAATAGATGCAATGGTTGTGGAACTCACCAGAATGGGCATCGAGCTCATGGTATCAATATGGCCAACCGTTGACAAGAAGTATGACCGCTTCTTTTAAATGATGCCTACCTTCTGCAAGCTTTGATCTCGGAAGTTGGCGAAGGACAGAATGCTAAAATACAGTCTCTCAGATCTGAAAATTACCAGGAAATGCTCGAACTTGGATATCTGATCCGAACAGATCGGGGAGTCCGAACGGGGCTAGACTTCGAGGGCGAGACGATCCACTTCGATCCAACGAACCCCAATGCAAGGAAGTATGTGTGGGGCAAGGCAAACAAGAACTACTACTCCAAAGGTATTCCACACCCTCACTCCTTCACTCTCACATCTCAACCTATTCATAACATTCTATTCTCTCGACCTCTTCAACGAAAGAGTAGTTAACCATCTCTCCCAGGAATCAAAACTTTCTGGCTCGACGAGGCCGAACCCGAATATACCATCTACGACTTCGACAACTACCGCTATCACCTCGGAACCAACTTGTCTATCGGCAATATCTATCCCAGCGACTACGCCCGCACCTTCTATGAAGGCCAATCGGCCGCTGGCCAGACCAATATCGTCAATCTCTTACGGTGCGCCTGGGCTGGCAGCCAACGCTTCGGAGCATTGGTTTGGAGTGGTGATATCGCGTCCTCCTGGGGGAGTTTGAGGAATCAGTTGGCGGCCGGGCTGAATATGGGAATTGCGGGGATTCCCTGGTGGACGACTGATATTGGAGGCTTTCATGGTGGAAATCCCAATGACGAGGCATTCAGAGAGCTTTTTGTTCGGTGGTTTCAGTACATGTCCCTTTTATTCATCTTGTCTTTTTCCCCTCGCGTCTCTCGATCAATTCCTGTTGTGCGCCAGGCTGACTCGAAACTCGCAGATGGGGAACCTTCTGCCCAGTGATGCGACTCCACGGCGACCGCGAACCGCGTCAACCACAACAGGGAACAACAGGTGGAGCTACGTGCTGCAGCGGTGCTGACAACGAGGTCTGGTCCTACGGACCTGCTGTCTATGACATCTGCAAGAAACACATGTCTATCCGGGAAGAACTGCGAAACTACACTCGCAGTCTTATGGCGGAAGCGCATGAGAAGGGAACCCCTGTTATCCGGCCATTGTTCTATGAATTCCATGAGGACAAGAGGAGTTGGGAGGTGCACAGCCAGTATATGTATGGGGGGAAATATCTGTGCTGTCCTGTGTTGGAGCCGGGGATGAGGAAGTTGAGTGTTTATCTTCCGGCTGGGGCAAGGTGGAAGGAGTTCACTGGAGAGAAGGAGTTTGAGGGTGGGCAAGTGATTGAGGTGGATTGTCCGCTAGAGGTCATGCCGGTTTTTGTGAGATATTGATTGTTGATAGGGGCTATTGCGCTTTATCTTACACTCAAATTTTAATCTTATGGGCTCGAAAAAGTCATCAGTTGCCGGGTCTTGACGGGTAAATAAAGTGGCTTACTGTAACAAAATCTGCAAAGTCGGCTGGTACAGCACTCGTTACCCCTCGCCCCATCAAAGAAATTACTTTGAATTTGATCATGCAAAAGTTCGGGTCAGCGAACCGTGATGTGCAACTCCACCCTTTTAATATGCAACACGCACAACTTCCCACCTAAACTCCATACCTATTAGGGTGGTCACGTGTTTAATGTTATATATATCCTCATCTCACCGCTAGACAGGAATAAGACATCATAACACATCATGAACACACACTTTACACCCACACACAGCCTTTGCCTGTAATAATACCGCCCGGCAGAATATACTCCAATTCCTCCACGGGCCCTCCAAGAGGAGCCTTCCTCCGGTTGTAATGCCGTACTTGGAGGAACTAACTCCTCAGGTTCCCCCATACAGTCTGCGCAAGTTCGCAGGCTCATCACGTCTCTGTTTAGCGATCCACAAAAGTTGCGTGAAATCGTGCAATGCTTTCTCCGCAGTTGAGCCAGGAGGCAGCTCGAACGATAGGCAAACGCCACTCGGAGAATGAAAGTGTGAAGACGAATTTATATTTTATAATCAATTATTGATAAAACTCAATGGCGCACCTTCGACTCCTACGGCACCAAGAACGATCTTGAACGGCAACAGCCAATGCAGCTACCAACCCATACGTAAAAAGGGGAATCAGCTCTCCTCTTCTCTTCTCCACAGCATACTCAAACCCCAGAAGTCCGCCCTGAATTTGCAAGAATCAATAATAACTCGGCACAACTTCCTTTCACCAGCTTCCTAAATACAAGGTCCGTTACTTTGTTTCCATTAGAGAATGGGTTCCTCGTTATAAGCATCAACATTAGTCGTTGCAAAGTCCTTTGCCCGCACCTTTCTCGCAAACAAGATATCCAACTCTTCAAAAGTCTTTCCCTTCGTCTCGGGCAAGCGCAAGTAAGTCCAAACGAAGAAAGCGAAAGCCCAGCATCCCCAGAAAAAGCCCGTTTTTCCCTTCCAATCGCCGGCCGTGGGGTTGAGCATGTAAGGATTGACGACATTCGTGATGATTTGTGCAATGTAATAAGCGATACGAGACAGACATACACTCTTATTACGGAGCCGGGTAGCTGAAGTCTCAGAGATAATTGCATAGCAGATTGGGCCTACCGTGAGGTAGTAGACGAGTAGCCACACCAGCATCAAGGAGGCCTGGGCATAGTCGCCACCCACGGAGTCCTTAGCAGCAGCGCTAATGATACCAACGGCCCACAAAATGGCTGTCAAGCCACCGAGACCCCAGAGATAGAGGGTTCTTCGACCAAAAGAGCCAAGTAGGAACCACGAGATAATTGTTCCCATAGAGGCGAGCCCCAGTCCGCCAACCGTCATCTTGAAGGAGATCGAATTAGGAAGGCCCGCTTGAACGAAGAAATAAGTTGGAGCTCCACCCATCGCGGAGCCACAGAATGGTTGCGCGGCAAAGGTCATGCAGACAATCTCTGTGCGACGGCGATCGATTCCTTTGAAACAGTCCCAGTAAGAAGTTCCAGCGTCGATATCTTTCTCCAGATTGTTGGTGTGGACCATCATAGCGACAGTCTGCTTTGCCTTCTCCTTCACGGATCCAAGTCGCATGACACTTCTTTCGGCTTCTTCGAGGTTTCCCACCCGGACAAGATGCCAAGGGGATTCCGGGGCGAAGTAAAGGACGGCAAAGAGGGGGATGGGCCAAATCCACTGAAGCCCAAAGGGAATCCTATATGCCCATTGTGTGTTGTTGGTAGATAATCCCTGTTGAACTCCGGCAGATATGAGTTGTCCGAAGGCCCAGCAGAGATTTACATAGACGGTGAGATAACCCCGAAGAGCCAGTGGACAGATCTCGGAAGCGTACGCCTAAGTAGTCAGTGAGTATAAACTTTCCATGGAGCCACAATAAAAATCTTTCAACTTACAGGTGCCATAGTAGCGAAGACACCCCAAGGAATTCCGCACAGCATCTCACCAACCAGAAGGACGGGCAAGTTGGGAGCGAAGAACGTTAGGAAGATAAAGCCGACCATGGAAGACAGTGATACAAGTAAGACCGCTCGATATCCGAATTTGTGGGTGAAGTAACCATTGCAGAATGCACCAATGATGGTTCCGATTGAAACGGCGTTAGTCAGTCCAGCTTGCCACGGTGCTGAGATTTGGTAGGAATCACTGCTAGGGATGTATTCGCCGTATCTTCGGGAGAAGGCCTTCTGGGCGGGGAAGCTGTAGATGAGGACGAGGTCGTAACCTTCCATGATAATGGCTGTCGAGACCAGGAGAGACCAAACGATGGCTCTCTTGTGTAAGCGCAGAGCCTGCAAGACCGTCATTTCGTGCTCATCGTGAGCAGCTTGCTGAGCAAGCATATGACCCTCCTTGCCAGACATGTCGATACTTGATACTTGGTGGGTGGCAGTAGTGATTTCCTCCTCGTGAGAGGGAGAGTCGATTTTTTCCTCTATGCCGTAGGTAGAAATGTAGCTGCGAAGCTCGCTGAGAATTGTCGGGTACTTCGTATGCTGAGGAAAGATGGACTTGGACTTCAAGATTCCGAAGTCTGATCTGTGATGGAAGAAGGTCTGTAGGACAAGTGATCGACAAGAGGAGGGAAGAGAGGAAAGAGAGGGCGACTTAAAGTCTCAGGCGTAATTGGGGATGATTGAACACCTCACTGAGCCGTCCCCGTATTCAAGTCTCAGCCTCTGGTCTGGTTTGTGGACAACAAAACCCCGCCGTTGAACCTCGTGCTTTGCTCTGCTGGTATTTGTCTTGGTCCTGATGCTGACTCGAGGTCTCCAGTTCTCTAGTTCTCCAGATCTCCAGCCGTCCTCTGGCTTTTCCGTCTCCAGATAAAGCGGATACCTTCACCCAGCGAAGCATGATCAGAAGTTCAGAAGAGACGAACAGACGAACGTGGGGTGTGGTCGGGTGTGGAGACATCCCGTCGGAGTGGGTCAGTGTCGGGATCTTGGATGCTCCTGGATGCTCCCGGATGCAAGCCCAAGCGAAAGTTACGCCCCGCCGGAGAGCAAATACCCAACGAGTAAGGAGACCTACCTCTAGTACCGAGCAGCTCACACCAGCCCCTAAGGGTAGGGTCCCATGTACCGTGCTGCTCCGCGGGGTACGCTAGCTCCCGGTGTACGCAATTATCCGCACACCAAAAAAGTCACCAACTTCAACACTTTAGTATTAATGAACAAGACGATAAAACTTCTCGAAATCAGGCTCTAATTAAAGAGAAGAGTAATACTAATCGTCTGGTATAATTTTCATGAGATTTGAGCTGTTATTGCTATCGTTACAGGCTATCGAACTCTGTCGATATTTTGATGTTTTTCGATTTTCGTGTATATGGTGTGCGGATAATTGCGTACACCGGGAGGCTAGGATGCTACGAGTCCCTGCAGAAGGATCTCCGCGAGTTCCCCGCATTTCCCCTCATAGTCTTGTGATGGAAAATGCCACAGGACAGGAACGAGAGCTCGTTCATGAATATAATGATGCTCGTAATGTAGACGAGATCCGGGTACGGAAATAAATATCTGGCGAGAAATGAGTTATAAGACCGCGAGAATGCCTTCCATAGCAGAAGCATTTGACACTAAAGCACTTTACTGTACGCTCCCTTCCAGTCAACTCGAATCCTTAAGACTGCGATAGCATGTTGGGCCTTCTCACAGTATCCCTTGCTTTCCAGACAGCCTTTGGCGCTGTCCTGGGCGGCAGGGTAGCCATTGGAAAGCGAAACACTGTCTCGGGAACAGCCGTGGTGCATCTCGACACCAACACGGGCACGCCACAGAAATTAGCCGCGAACTTCATCTATGGAATTCCAGACACGCCAGACCAGATTCCAGATCACTTCTATACCGATATTGGTTTCAACTTTGGACGAGCTGGTGGAGCTCAGACCCCATCAACTGGATGGCTTGGCGGCTACGCTCAATACACCGTAAGTCGGCCGTCCTCAACTCTCATGCATCCCTTCGCTAATTCCCTAATGCGACAGCCCCGCTTCCAATCCGCGCTAAGTAATTATAATACTTGCCGCAAGTACGGAGCAAGGTTCAACCTCTTATTGCATGACTTGTGGGGTGCCGACAGCACAGAACCAAGCACGGCTCCTTTCCCAGGCGACAATGGAGATTGGACGAACTATGACAACTTTCTGACTCAGCTGCTTTCCGACATGCAGGCCAATGGTATGACTTCTGGTATTGTATTCGACATCTGGAACGAGCCAGATGGTTCCAACTTCTGGGCTCGACCTCAGTCACAATGGATTCAGATGTGGGGAAGATGCTATTACAGACTCAAGTCAGACTCGATTATCAATTTAGAGAATTTTCGCTGACCAGTATTCTCAGGCAAGATTATCCAGGAGCTGTGATCAGTGGTCCATCAATGGCAGGCAGCCCAGACTCGGGCGACACTTGGTGGACCAACTGGGCTTCCTTCATTGCCCAGAACGGGAGCGTGCCGGACCAGTACTCCTGGCACATGGAGAGCGGTGGAGGCGACATGCAAAGTTCTGTCGCAACATACCAGAGCATCCTCGCTAATGTCGGGCTCCCAACAAACGCTCAAGTCAATATCAACGAGTACGGGGTTTTCGACGAACAAGTACCTAGCGGTGGTGCCTGGTGGATTTCCCAACTTGAACGTGTCAACGCGATCGGTCTTCGTGGGAATTGGCTTGGAGGGAGCTCTCTTCACGATTTCATGGCCGGCCTGGTAGGCAAGCCTGATGCTGGGACTGTGAACTACAACGCTACGGGCGGTGGTTATTGGCCCGCGGCAGAATTCCAGGTCTACAAATACTACGCCCAGAACATGACTGGCTATCGCGTTGCTACCGACGCCACCTCCAATTTAAACGGCGAGGTTTACGCCGTTGTTGGTAGCGACCGAGTCCGCTTGCTGGCTGGTGCTCGGATTGCGACTGGGGACTGGGCTATTCAACTTTCAAATCTTTCTGCTCTCGGACTGCCCACCAGTGGAACCTTGAATATTCACACTTACCGATTCGAAGGCAATGCGACCAATCACTTCCAGGAGTATGATCAGCCAACTGATTTGGGAGTAGTTGGGCACCAGTATTCTGGGGATACCGTCACCTTTCCCATCTGGTCCACCGAGCCAACTACAAGTCTTGCATTTGAGTTTTCTCTTATCCCCGAAGGCTGGATTTGATGGTAATTTGAGGGAGAAGTGCGGGTCTAGAGTATACACCTGGTGATGAGGAGATTCTTCATTATCAAGTATTATCGCCAATCGAATTTCAAAAGAGGGAAGTGGGCGGGGGAGTTTTTCATAATCTTCAGGGGTTTCTAGGCGGCCTATGAAAACGTATAGTTCCTCGAATTTGAAATGTAATCGGTGAATCGTAAATCAACTTCTTTCCGCCTAGATCAAAAACATTTTTCTAACCTTTAAAGGAACAATTTGTTCGAGACTACAAGCTATGAATGATTCTTGCTAAAGCGGTTGGAAAGTGATTAATGTTCGGGGAAGTAGTTGCCGTCAAATTTGCACTTCGTTGTCAAATACAGACCAGGATATTAACCCCCTCGATCTAAGCGAGTAAAACACCCACCTCGCCCCACCCCGCCTCACCTGTGAAGATACTGATAAGAACCAGAGGCCTCCGATACCATCAAAGCTATTTTAAAGTGAAGGTGAGCCTCTCACTTATCTTTGAATCGTCGTCGAGTTTTCGGAAGGAGTCGTGGCGTGTTCTGAACGTTGAGGTTGGTATTAATACTTTGGATGGGAGGCTTTTCTCAGCCTGTTCTATTGAAATCTAGAACAGCATCAAGGATTTGATCTGAGGGAGCGTCAGCTGATCCAGGTGCCTTCTTACTATCTAGCTGCAGCTTTGAGGATGGCGGGCTATATAACCCCCGACCCTCCCAGAGAATCTAGATCAACACGACCGGTGGACTCTTAGGAGGAGTAAATTAACGGGACTTGTTTCTGTTTGCCATAGGCTGCTTGTGGGGGACCTATAGTGTGGGGTTTTAAGATTTTCCCCCACCTGCGGGTCCCTTGTGGTGGCTTGAGGGGTTTCAGAGTACCGCTATTGCGTAAAATGCATAAAATCCGTATAATTTTATAATTTATATGTTAATTGTGCAGATTTTATGGATTTTATGCGTTTTATGTAATAGCGGTGCTTTATGGGAGAACTATACGGAGGTACAACCCATAAATAATCTAACAGTATTAGTAGGGGAACCCTAGATGTAAACAAAGCTTTCCCTGATTTAGCAATACTTGCTGTCGAAGGGAGGGTTTATACTGTTAGATTAGGCAAAGTGTTGTTGATACCAGGGGACCCCCTACTAGTGCTGTTGGATTATTTATGGGCTGTACCTCCGTAAGTGACTCTCAAAAAAAAAAAAACTCCACCCATATCCAGCCCATAAAGTGGGGGCAGCGTGGGGTTTTCTCCCCCGTGCTTTTTTCGCGAGCGGCCTAGTTTGCCATGATCAAGAACATTTATTAGATGTTTGAAAAAAATAGGATCTCCAAGACCGCTCTTCATCAAGAGGAGGCTGAGGTTTCTGGACATGAAGGTTAATGTGCGGGGTAATAACTGTTGTTATTAAGATTATTGTTGTCAACCTCCCAAGTTCGGCTAGGACTTTAAGATGCCGGGATGAGGCATTTGCCAGTCAGATCGCTTTCGGAAGGAGGCAATTCAAGGGTGTGATATAGCCTGGGAGAGAATAGAAGGTGGCTGAAGTATCCGGGGCTGGGGTTTTGGTCTCAAGAAGGTATTTGTGTAACTGAGCTGCGAGCAGTGATGATTGGAGATTTGGGACGAGGGGTTAAATACTCTTTTTAGACTCTATTTGAAGCTCTGTTGGTTCGCTCCCTTCTGAAGTGACTGCTGTTTGAGTGTAATTCATTCATGCAAATATGTACACGAACCCGTTTAACGCCTGTCCTTCTCGAATCTCTTCACACAGGTAAAAATACATCTGTATCACTCTCAGCACATTAACTGTCTCTAGCTTTCACTCCACTCCACTCCAATCCTCACCCATCCCATCTCCGCCCCTATCATCTTTTGCGTCTATAATCAAGGCCACAAACTCCCCCTAATCCTCCCCCCCTCTCCCCTCGGCCCAAACACAACACTCAACCCATCCGCCCAACTAACATCCCCCACCTCAACCTCCCTCTCCCTCATCGTCAAACTCTCCGTCGCAGGACTCGTCCTCCTAATCTCCTTCTCCTGCTTATTATACAACTTCAACTCCTTCGCCGTAGGCAACATCTCCGGCTTAGGCGGCGGCAACACAACCTTAGCCTTTTTCCTCCCTTCCTTTTCCGCCCTCTTCAAACCCCGGTGAAACGTCGAAGCAGTTTTAGAATCGTGGTGTTGAGCTTTTGACCAGAAACTTGAAGTGTTGATTCCTGTATTATGCCCTCGTTTTTGAAGTGTCTCGAGATCCTTCGGATCACTACTCGGCCTCCGCAAATCAACGTTATCCTTCCAAATTCCGTCCCAACGCACGACGTGTCGTCGCATCATGATACCCCATGAAAACGTACTTTCCCACACCCCACCGAAAACGGATGAGCGGAGCAGGACTTCGTAGTCGATTAGGAGTTGTTGGTCCCAGTTTAGGGATTGGAGTTCTTTGTATTCGGACTCAAGCCCTTTGGCGCCGGGTCTTGCGAACGTTCCTGGTGCAAGATCACCTCCTAACAAAGAATCCTTGGTTTCGATTTCGATCTTGGTTGTTGAATTCGGGGAGGAGGAGAGGGAGGACGCGGCGGAGAGGAAGGAGGAGAGGCCGAGAGTGTCGAGGGCTGAGACGTAGATGGTTGATACCTTGGAGGTGGAAGCGAGGGAGAGGTAATTCTCAATCTGAATCGAACCGGGAGTCCAAGACGCTGCTACGGCGTCGGGACCAGTTCTCAAATGCGCGCCTAGGAATTTGCCTCCCTGAATGCCGCCCTTGGCTGGGAATTGTAGGTCGAGGGAGTGTTTGGTGGAGAGGGCGTAGAGGACTGTTGCAGCTAGACGGCGAACATTTGGGGGGAAGCGGAGGAGACGGCCGAAGGAGGAGATGAAGTGAGGGTCGTCGTAGGAGAGGGGAAAATCCATTATTGGCGCTTGGAGGGAGACGAGGATTGGTTTTGCTACGGTGGGGGGCTTGGGGTGTGTGGTGTTTAGAGCGGATTTGAAATCTGCGGTCCAGTTTGAGGGGTTGGAGAGGATGCTGTTGAGTAAGAGAGGGGAAGTAGATATGCGGGCGGGACTGATGATTGCTGGCTTTGAGGTTGAGGGGATGTCGTAGAGATCGTTCACGTGGTTGTAGATGTGTATTTGTGGGCATGAACTGGTGAGGGTTAAGACGAAGTAGTCGGAGTCGAAGAGGTGGGAGAGGGGTACTAAGGTGGATTTTTGGGGGTCGTTGGGGAGGGGGAGGAGGATTTCGGGGAGGATGAACGCCGTTCCTATGAGGATGTTAGTTGGTGTGGAGAATGGGAGGGAGGGAGATATACCTCCTGCGAGAATAGTGTACCGCACACAATTTAGAATGATGTTCCGCACATTGGCTACTCCCCCTTGGGGCGCTTCACACCTGAATATCAACCCTGGCGTCCATGTCGTAGACTCGCATAACGCGATCAAGGTCTTATTGTCGAATGGTCCATCGATCTCACTATCCAGCACACTCTCAATAAAGAGGGCTTTCTTGCCATTGATTGCAACCTTGACGAGTCCCTTGTAGTCGGTTTCTGCGAGGGAGCTGGAGGAGAAGAGGTAGTAGGCTGTGATGAAGATGGAGAAGAGGACGAGGGTGAGTTTCCCTATATACCAGGCTCGTGGGGAGACGACGGACATGTTGGCGACGGAGCCAGAGAAAATAAGGGAAGAAAAGGGAGTCGTGATGATTGCTACATTGTTGGAGTGGAAAATTGTCCCTTACGTGTTGTGATGACGGAAAGGGAAGAAATGTCTTGGATCTGAGGCTATTGATAGTGGCTAGTGATGTGGCTGATTGGAACATATCGAATTGGAGTTGGGAAAGAGAATTCGAGATAGCTACAGTGCAATGATGAACCTATATTGAAGCTCAACATGAATATCTATGAACTTTCAGCGGGACAGTATTGACGGAGGCCATCTCGGCGGGACATGTCAAAAACGGCACACTGCTCCTGTCAAGTATCTTCAACGACAGCTTGTCGTCCTCAAGATTGATCTTCGAAACGATTCTAGTCGATCCCAAAAGCAATATTGATTTGTTTCCGCAAAAGCAATAGACTCTGCATCTGCATTGTGAAGGTTCTGGCCTCCTAACACGTGATGGTCAGCAACAGCAAGTCTATGGACAGGGCGTACAATCGGAAAGCAGGGTTTGACCCGACCGTTTGAGGGCCGGGAAGACGCAGCGACGGGCTGAAGAAGAAGGCCATCGCCCAGTAGTTCCATGTAGCCAGATATTGAGGCGTCCTGTCGATCGCGAGGACTTTCTAGTACGGGATTTCGAAGATCATCCAAGAACCAAGAGTTGAGTGATATGGGGAAGCCCGTCTAGAGAGTTGTAATGCATAACGCCCATTTGGGGGTCATCTTGTTCTGATTGCTGTGTTGAGCGGACGGCTGCAATCCTCGAGGATGTCGGCTCCTTTTACGCGTCTTGATAACCCTGGCGAACACGCTCGGACGTTGGCATTGCCGCGATACGAGCCAGTTGACAGGAATTTCCCCTCTTCTCGCCTTGATATCTGCATGAAACTGGATCAGGCACACCGTCGAGAACTGCTGGGAATTTGCACGGGAGAGTGCACATGTATAAGGAGGAAATTGGAGGGGAGTGGCAGCGGGATGGTTCATGCTGGTGGCGGTGAGGCTGTTGAAGAAGTGAGGAGAAGTTTGGGGAGGGGGAAGTAGGGGTGCCTGAGGATCACAGTTGCACGTCAGGCAGCAAGACGCGTCAAACGCGAAAAGAGCGCGTCAAAGAAACTCAACACTTCTACATCTCTCACTTCTCAATTGGCCGCCCACCATCTGACGAGCACCTCTGTGATACCGCCACTGCCACCAGAGCACCCCGTTTTCTCATCGCCGTGGCTTCATCGTCAAGTATCGCAGTTGGGCTGTGATCAGGTTCCCCGTTTGTCTCAGTCTCAGTCCCACCACTGCAGTTCGTCCCCTCAACATCGGCCACAAGTCTTGCAGCACGGTATCACCACCATCCCATCTGCACTCCGTGCTCTTGCTCCTCTTCTGCACGGTTCTGCACTGCAACCCAGGCTCCACCTGCCAACTTACTCTCCGGAAGACAAGCCGAGCACGGCATTGCGCAAGGTTTATTCCTCCGAGTGTTTCTGATGCTCGTAGCAAGCATCACATCCACTGCCTCCCCCGCCAGCCCATAGAAAGCACCAAGAGCAGATCTGCACCAAGATCAACAGAGTCAAGCGTGTGCAATTCTCCTTGCACCGGCTGGTGCTGTCCACCGAATCTCCAGCCTGTGCCAGCCCAGCCCAGTCAAAGCCAGCCCTCAGCCCTCAGTCCTCAGTCCTCTAGCCAAAATCAGCGACGCGCGCTACGCCAAACTGCCCCCCCAAGGCCCAACGCGCCTTTGGCCAAAACCACCAAAATCACCTATCAGTCCGCCCATCCCCAAAGCAGGTCCATAGCCCGCTTTGACAGTGCATCGCACTGCATTCAATCCTCTCTCCCACCGCTGCTGCACCTCTGCTCTCACCACCGGGCCTATCACGGCTGCACCCACACGAGAATAGAAGAACGAGCAGCAGAGGAAACGACTTTCCAGCCAGTAGGATTACTGCGCACCGCGAAAAGGCCATACTGGGTTCGCGTCGAGGGTACTGCGCCGTTATCATTCGCTGCTATCTGCTCGCCTGTCAAGATCTTCACCCAGTCCGAAGGCCCTCCCTCTCTCTCGCATCGACTCCCCACGCCCACGTTTCTGCCAACCAACTCAACCTCCACCCTCACCCTCGCTCGCTCGTGGTGCATACCACTCGACGTTCTTTATACTTTCTCCTCCGTCGACATTCCTCCATTCCCTTCCATTCCTGAGAACGGAAGATCGACTCTTGCGCACACCCATTGCGCGATACTTCCGGGTCGGGGTTTCCACGACGGCAGCTAGTTGAGGAAATTACCACGACCGAAAAACGAAAGTCGAACCCTTCATCGAGTTCACGGCGCGATTGACTTCCCTGCCACTCGACTTCTCCCTCAACACCGGTGCGCCCATACTGGACTGTCCTTACACTTCAATTGAGAGCATAGCCACCGTACATTCTTGCACATACTCGTAATTCCTTCGTCGAGAGACACACTGTCGCAATCGAGAATCCTACCAAGATCGTCAAGCCCGAATACCCTTCATACTCCCGCCGCCAGATCTCCATGCAGAAACCTTGAGACGACGGACAGCAGATAACCCGAATCGCTTCCGATAACAAGAGTCGCAAGGCTTCAATTCTCTCGACACGATCTCACCAGCTCAATCTCTCGACCTCGACCGACCGCGACTCGACGAATCTCCTCACGAACCCTCACGATCCACGACCTTTCCTTCTCAATTTAATTCTACTGGACCTCTTGTACCATACTTTGTAATCACCCTTCACACCAAGCGTTTGCTATCGGTGCTGTACATCAGATCACCTCCTTGCTTCCCAGCCTACACCTACGCCATCACATTCCAGTCGCGTCTCCACAACAAACACGATGTACTGCCCTACGAATGGGGCGCATACGCTCCCACGCGGTTTCCGATTCCATCATGAAGAGCCAAAAACCCCAGAACCTTTATCTATGGACGAACCTCGACAGCCGTCTCCTCCTCGACTCCGGTTTAAAGTCAGACGACGAAATGCTTCGACTCTTCAAGCACCTACTCAACAATTCCTCGCCTCTGTCGCTGCTGAGGACGTCCCAATCCCCACAATCGAGATACCACAAGTGCCATTAGGTGATTCAGTGATGGTAGATCGAGAAGAGATATCTGCAGATTCTGGCCTGCTTGCCCCACAACCTTACACCCATCGATTCACTTCGCCTCCCAAGACCCCTCTTCTTATGCAGTCAATGAACGAGGCCGCTTCTCGCCGCCCAGATTGGTCGATGATGACGCCAGAACCATCCGAGGATTATTTCACTCGACCCGTGTCATCGATGTCGAACGCGTCCGACACCTCGGATGATTCGCTTTATAGTGGAAGTCGCGCTTCACGCCCATCAGAAGATGGCAGCTGTACGAGTCCGGAATCGGAGGCCGGAGACCCATTTCGATTTCCCATTCCAAATAGCAAGGGAAAGGCCATATCATATGAATCCGTTGAACAAGACATGCCTTTGAATGCTAAGCTTCGAAGCAAGACTAGAAAGGATGCTGCGTGGACCCACGCTCAAAGCACTCACTTGTGGTCAACATACAGTGTCTACCTTCAAGACCCTACTGTCACGCCATTTCGGATTGGTGCAAGCACTGTTCCTCCCGAAGGTGTCTGCCATCGAGTTGCCAGAGAGGCTAGACGCAGCTGGAAGGGACCAAGGACAGCAATTTCAGCACGACCTTCTAGAATCAATTCAAGTTCATCACGTGAATCTGAGAAGAGTGGCAGCGTAACTCCAAAGGGAGATTATCCCAAGGTGTACTGTCAGTGGCCTCATTCTAGCTCTGCAACACGAAACAAACTTAGGGCCATGTGCAAGGCCAACAACAGTGCCGTTTCGAGGCATCGACACCTTCAAACTCGCAGTCCTACCCCCTTCACCAACCAAAATCGACTACGAACTCCAGAACCTGCTCGAATAGGTGTCAATGCTTTCAGCACCAAGGATATCGCCTTGTCTCTAACAACCAGCACAGCGGAGAGCATGCAACCAGATGGACCGCTTGCCAAGCTGGCTACAGATTCATTGGAGACCCCTACGCCTACAACCTTTCTTCCTGTAGAAGAGTATCAACCTTTGAGCATCCCTAAATCTCGCAGCCTGGGCAGTGGTATCACAGAGACCGGAGGTCGACGACTTGGCTCACCATTCGTCGCTCGTTCATATGGACCAAGCTCATCCAAGAGTCTCCATCCATACGACAACCGCCCGTCTCCTCCTCGATCTCAGTCTGACATTATTGGACCAAGCCTACGCTCGCCAGTCCGATTTGACAGGCCTCGTTCTTTGAATTCCACTCAAAAGCGACGTGCTCAACATGATCTAGAGGAGGAGCTGAGCCCGAGCGGTGCCATTGTCCGACCAAGCATTCTCAATGAGCAACTATTTGGCACTCCGTTCGCTCAGCGCCGAGTTCGAAGCCGTGGTTTCAGTCTTGGAGATGAGGCTTTGCGCCATCGTGCTCCTGGTATATTTCAGTCTTCTCCAGCTCTGGAACTTCTTGCACCTCCAAAGATGGAAACTCTAATCCCGGAGCCAAGCTCTTCCGCGGCTCCTGGTCTCCTTCCACCCGTCAACATGCCACCTCGCCTCGGTTCGCCATTCTCAGAGTCTGGTTCAAGCAATACATTCCCACGCCGACTTCCATCAGATGGCACCTCTACGGTCCGCCGGTCTGCATTCGCCACCATGCATCAAACCCATCAAACCCGTCGCTCTATCGAGTCCTTTGACTTCGGTGAAGGTCCAAGTCTTCAGAGTCGTCTCGAGCAACTCGACATGAAGCTCAAACAAATTCGTGAGCGAGAGGCCGCCTCGAAGCGACAATCTTCCGAATAAACAAAAATCTTACACAGCCCAAGCTGTATCCAAAAAGCATATGGCGGAGTCTTGCAAAAATCTTGTCTAAAAAATCTGTCTCCTTGAATATCTTCCTTTCTCGCACGGCATTCGCATTGCAGGGGTCTTCTTTTAATTTCGATTCTTCCTTCTTCGGCTTTCTCTTATGATGATACGACGACATTACATACAACGAAACGAAAGGCCAGGGACGAACAGAACTGGCTGCTGGCGCTGCGGTGGAGTTTGTTTCCTTCATTCTGATTCTCCTTGCCTCCGCTCGCTGCGTTTAAACAATGCTTGCATGGGTTACTCGTTGTTGATTCTTCTATGCATGCACACCAGTCTTTAAAGACCGTGTGCCTTATTTCCTTTTCACTTGCGGTTTTATTCGGGGGCATGATAAGAAGTTGCATGCAGTGGTTTCTCTTTTGGCCAGTGTGCTGGGAAGCCGCTTGATGACTGTAACGAATGGGATGACGGCTGGAACTTACGATGATATGATAGTCTGGGTTGGGGCGGTTGGGGATGGACGGGGTACAAAATGGTTGTGTGCAGGGTGTGCATAATTTGGGGTTATGGGGAGAGAGTGTGTAGATAGATGATGAGGATGGGGTTGGGATGACAACCTTATGGAAATGATTGATGACCTCAACACTACTTGCTTCGTTTTTCCCATGTTCGATGTGGATTGCTTGTGCTGCTCTTTCGTCTTCTTCTCTATCGTGATGCCACTCGCTGCTTCCTGCTGACGACTAGGTCGCTTTTCCTGCCCTTGCAGAACATCTGCTTCCTAACTTGTCCTCAGCCTCAGTCAGGGCTACTCAACGAGAGCTTCGAACATCGAAGACCTGAGATTGTCCATAGACACGACCACGATCGACTTTAATACTAACTACGATCACAATCAAGGGGGTTTTTTTGTTCTTGTTCCAGCTCAACCCCTCCCTCATTCTTCCAGCAAGGCTGGAAGATTGAAAAATGCTTCCTTGGGGCCCCAGACTCAATGAATGAATCAATCAATCGCTCATTTTCTTCTTGCTTCTCACATCATAAAAATATTCATCACCCCAAAATAAAAGCTCCCCTTCATTCCAACTTCCAAGCCCTACTCAAAGCTCAAACAAATCCTTTCACCCTGTGCCCGTCCGTTCTTTCGTCTAGAAACTTTCATTTCCTTCTTCTTCCTTGTTAGAACCCATGCTACAGTCGAAGCAAGGATTAAGGCGTATGGCAGGAGAGGGGAGGGAGTCTTGTTTCTTTTTAGGTTGCTGTTTGTGAGGAGGTGGGTGGGCTTGAAAGGTGGAGACTAGTTGGAGTTTAAGATTTTATGAAAGGAAAGAAGGAAGGATGTTTGTTGTCAAGATCTTTTCTTATTTTACTATCATCTTCTCTCTTATGGTCGATTCACGGTCTATGATTAGAGGAAGAACTGCTGGGAACTTTTGTTTTACTGCTGAAGAGTTGCTAACAGGTGGGGTAGGTGGGAACTTGCGATATGAACTGCTGGAGAGAAGATGCAGAACCACACCATGCACTTGGTGTTCCCTTGTGTTTTGGTTTGTTGTCTGCTCAAAGACGGAGACGGGGAGCGAATTTGTAGAGTGGAGCGTGTCTGTGTGGAAGATGGGGATGAGGGCGAGGAGGGAGTTTGGGTAGGGGTTGCTTTGTTTGGTACCCAAAAGAAACCACATGACGATCACAAGCACTGCAAAGCGACTCGTCTGACCGATCTACAGAGTCTGGCCCCAAGTCCAGTTTTACTATTTCCACTGGAACGAGTGACCTTCGCCAAAACTTCGAGTGATCGAGGCAATAAAAATTGGACCGCGTGAGGATTAGTTTTTCAATCCGAGGTAAAAGGTTATTGTTGTCACAAAGAATTTTGCTGCTATTTTCAATCATCCTCATCTCATGGGACTTTGAGACCTAGAAAAGTGCGCCAATGAAAGTATTTTTGAGGGTTTGGAAGATAGAAGATTTGACGAGTCTCGATCCCATAAGAAAACCCGAGAAGAACATTCCTTGGGCGTCTGCTTCTACTAGTCCGGGTCTTATAGATAGGCTGCTCATTTTTCCCCTATGGGGCCCCACGAGGACGTGCGGCGGGAGAAAGCTTAAATAATATAAACTTTAGTAAAAAAGTAAAAAAAGGCCCGGGCTTAAATAATCGGAAATCGAGCTTTTTAGTAAAATTACTCGCGGATTTTTAATTAATGCAAGGATCTAAACATATCGTGGAGCCCTATTTAAAGAGAAAACGAGCAGCCTAGTTATAGACCATAAAAGAAAGTGTGGGGGTCTTTATACCTTTTGTGGGGTTAGAAAAGTACGAGTTATAGATGAATTCCGCCGCAGAATTCCGTCGCGGAAAATTAGGCATGCCGCTGGTGAGTGAATCAAGCAATCCAAATTTCAAGGAGTAAGAAGGAAACAAATTGGAAAGTCTTTTTCTCTTCCTCCGGGGTATATATTCGTGTCCGTCTCTCTCGCGGACAATCAAGACTAAAGAAGAATACGAAAACGACATCCAGGACTTGTGGTGTGCAGGATTGGGTTCCCTTTGTTTTGGCTTTCACTTCAGTTTGGGATTGTCTTAGTTGAGGATTTATGGGGGGGTTTTTTTTTTGAGTAGGTAGGAAATTGTTTTTTAACCAGGGAAGACAAGTAGGATCTTCGTTGTCATCATTGGCTTTGTTATCAATATAGTACTCTCACGACCAACTCCATAGCCATTGAATGCATGGCCACTGGTGTTTCAAAATGTGCAGATGTCTGCAAGTATCTGCTTTGGTCCATGAATTGGAAAATCAATTTTTTCTTTTGCTTTTCTGGGAGTAATTCTAAATGTCGAGAAGTTGCTATAGAAGTTTTGCTTGGAGAGAGATGGGAAGCAGAGTAGGAGGGATTTATAGCTTTTGGATTCTAGAATTTCGGATCCTGTGGCCGTTTCCTAAATTGTGATGGTGTCCGTTTGTTCTTTCTGAAAACATCTTATAGGATTGTATAACATGCATTTGTGTACCCTACTTATAACTAACTCGACTCTCCAAGACAAATAGATCTACACTCGTCAATCGAAGGTCCATTTACTGAACATCATACCCATAGGCAAGTATAATATTCGGATTGGGAACATTGAAATAATTTCCGCCAGCGTTATCATAATAAGCTACACATTCCCAGTGCGCTGTACCCGGTCCATCCTTAACGAGATGAAAATCAACGTTATCATAAGCCTGAGGAATGGCCCAATCCATACAAGCGTTCAAAGTGCTACAAGAAGCTCCTAATTCCGTCGCTATGGGCCCAGAGTCAAACTCTTTCGTTATAGGAGTAAAAGACGAATCGTAACCGGGATTATTAGTGTTCTCCGTGACGCAGGAGCCGAAGAACAATTCGGTCCATGTGAAAGGATAGGCGCCTTTTTCAGCATAATTATCGCCACAATCATATTGGGCAGGTGAGGCAGGGGCAACGGCGCATCCTGAGGGTGCTGATGATGTAGCAGGGGATGTAATTGTGCTACCGGGTGCAAGCGCAGGCATTGAGCTTGAAGGGAGACCGCAAACTCCAAAGGCGGGTTGACAGCCGGTTCCACAATATCCGGCGGCACTGCCGCAATATCCATATAAGCCTAGAAGATTACGAAGTTAGTATGACCTTGATTAGATGATGAAGAGGACGGAAGAATTGAAGGTAAAGGGTTTACTTACTGCAGCATTCGCTCACAGGCCAGCCAAGACACGAAACGCCATTTCCGCAAACTCCATTGTCCGTGGGGGTTATGTCTCCGGAGGTATATATCGGTAACGCAGCAGTATTTGTCGAAGACTGAATGATAGCGAGTGGTGCGGAAGTTGAGGATAATTGCGGCGTCTGTACGGACGAGGAAGCCAGGACTATAGGTTCTAAGGTAGAGGACGGAGGAATATGTATTGAAGAAGGGATTATGGCCTCTGTATTGGTAGAAGAGAGTGGAGCCGCTACTGGTATCGGTATCGATGAAGGGCCGAATGCGATTAACGAAGAGGGCATATATGCCGGCGACGAGACCGCAGCTGAGGGTACCCAGCATATGCCGAATTGTGGTTGACAGCCAGCTGCGCTTTCACAATAGCCTGCATCGTTTCCACAGAACCCATATTTGCTGCAGCATTCTCCTAAGGGCCAACCTATGCACGTAACATCACCGCCGCATATGCCATTAATAGTAGGGATTTGAGTTGAGACTGGGGAAGTCTGGCTTGTTGCCGACGAGAAAAGCAGTGTTGGCATGTTAGCCATTTGGCTCGAGGGTAAGGCAATGTTTGGAGTACTGCTGGTAGCCAATTGGACAAGTGGAGGCTCATCAGCGGTGGAAATCCGGTCCGAATTTGGTGAAGTAGTGCTTTGTGTCCTCGAAAATATCGCCATTGGTGTAGTAGCCGCGTGGGGTAATAGCATGCTTGAAGTACTGCTGAGTGACAATCCAGCAGGTGCCATGGACAAAGGTACAAGCGGTCGCACGCTGGATGCGACTGGAGAAATAAAATCATATCCATACGCTACTAATACGGAAGCGTTCTGAACATTGAAATAACTTCCACTGCCAACCGTGTTCGGGTACCCAGAGCATACCCAGTACCCCATAGTGTCTGATGTTTGGAAAAGATGTAAGTCAACACTCAAGGAATGGTAAGACGACGCGGATAAGAAACATTCCTCGAGGATATAACAGGCGTAAGCTTCACTGAATTGCATAGTAATGGATCCGGAACTGAGTGAAATAGGGGGCTGGCTGCTAGGATTGCCTGGATTGATGGGGTTTTCTGTGAAGCCGGCTCCGAAGTATATCTCTTGGTAGGCAGTTGGGGCGCTTCCGACAATTGAACCGCAACCTGGGAATGCATATGTCGGGATTGCTGGTGGAGGCGAGGGACGTGAAGAAGGGCTGGGAGTCACCACATTGCTTGTAGGTAATATGAGTGGCGACGTCGACAATAATGGAGAGGCGCCAGAAAGAGCGAATAATGGAAGATTCGTTGACGGTAAAGGAGGAGAAGATGATGGTGGCGGCGAGACAAAGAGTGGAGGTTGAACTAGTGACGTGGTCCACGAGGAAGAAAGCAACACTGGCGCTAGATTCGTGCCTCCTGGAGGAATGGTAGCTTCGGAAGTGGATGGTAGGGTATCAGCTGGGTCAACTGGCGGACTTGAGAAGACAAGATTGTGAAGTGAAGATACGAGGCTCTGAGCTGGCGAGGTTGCAAGTAGAGGCGTCAGAGGTGGTGGAATTGCAAACATCGAGGATATAACAGATGTAGTGATGGACAGTACAGCGACAGCTTGAGAAGTAGCGTCTGCTGTTGGATTGGGAACTTGTGAAGGAGATTGAGTGACGACGACCACCAACGTTGATAGCACCATGGAAGGGCTTGGAGGAGGAAGTGTTGGCCACTGAGCTGAGAAAATAGCAACCTGAGCAGGGGTAGATGTCGGGTCAATAACGGGAGCCATTGGTGTCGAGGCCGTAGAATAGACATTGACCACATTCGCCGTAGTGACTATCGGGTTACCAGAGACGAATGAGGAAGGGAAAGGAGGGTTATATGCTTGGCTTGTCGCTATCTGGGGCGGTACTGTGGGAGCCATTCGAGTCGAGTTTCTATAATGAATTGGGGAAGCAATCGCCATGTAAGGCGTGCGAGGAGGGCCAGATGCTGCGCTATTTATTGACAATGGAGGAAAGATTGGTGGCAAAGTGGGGTTGCCAGGCGGTAGTGCGACTGTGTTGGGGTCCCAAACCTGCGGATGTGATGGCGATGGTAGTTCGATCTTTGTACCCCCTCCAGGATTTGGGGACATCGGTCCCAAGGTTGGCCACGGAGGTGTTGCTAAGAAATACGTTTGTCTGCTGGTGATCAGCAAAGAGTGATGAAAACGAGGTGCAGCAACTTACGATGAGTGGACATAAGTCTCTGATGGTGGTTCTCCATTACCCCAAATGGTAACGTACAGGCTAAGACACTTGTTGTCGTCAGGTATACTAGTCGCCTTGACCACAGTAGTCAAGACGGCGAGGGATAAAGCTGCGGGAAGGTGAAACATTGTGATGCGGTAATGTCGCGAGAAGCATGAGTATGGAGAAAGGCTAAAGCTATATATTCTTTGCTAAATTTATTAAGACATTCATGTGGCGCTGCACAGTGCGTTGTGGTGGCAAAGGAATGTAGACACATTCTTCGAAGGCCCGAACTACAATATAACGGACCCATATCCCGGTCAACAGCCATGTTTCCGACGTTCAATCTGAAGAGATATTTGCCAAGGTCTTTCTGGGCACCCAAGCAACGGGGCCTGTAACGCCAAAACAAAAACACGAGGTGGAACCCAAGGAACAGAGGAAAGTTACTGGTCGTGCTACCATTGTCACAGAAGTAATCAAACAATAATTTCATATTGTTATCTTGCGTTGAGCACGAAACTCTCATTTAGTTCAGCTATAAAGAAAGCCATTCCCTGCTCAATAGATTCGATGGATCTAAGGGTCCCTGATGCCCATCATGTGATACTTCATGCCTTAGGTTCTCCATGTAAGCCCCACAGCCCCAGAATCTCGGACTTCCTCTGTGTTAACTAGACTGTGATTGTGTCTGTTCGTTCTTGACATTTGGTAAGTAGGTCCTAGTGAATGAATTTAGGGCTTTTAACAAAGAGAACGCAATTGTCGTTGCCCTAAAAGTACTCAAGCTTCCAAACTGTAGCTTGGAGGAAGTGAATTTCAGAGAGCGCAAATGCATTGTCGACAATATCTATCCAGCACTGGCTCTGGAGAAAGGGAGTTTAAACGTATTAGACGCGATTTGTAATTTGGTATTGAACTTCTTGCGGGTGATAATACAGAGTGGCTGAGATAAAAGACGATTCTGCTAATGACTGAATGTTTCAAAACCATACTTGGATGAACCTAGAGATCTCTGTCTTCCAACAATCTCGATCTCTTAGAATTGCCGGGGCTTTCTCGAGCTTGCTTGGAGACCTTGGTCAACGAAAGGCATTGCTCTGAATCTGCTGCTTTCCAAAAGGAGGTAACGAGGTGACTCAGGCACACTAAGCCAACTCCAATTAACCAACATGACCAAAAACAGGATATCTTATAACACCATCTGCTGCATCAGACTATGGCGGCCCCCAACCGCGCGTTTGGAACTGTACTGGAGTTCTCAATCTCCCAATTATCTCAGGACAATTGTAAGGGTTGGACTAACAGGCTTCCATCTTCGCATCCAAGTCTACGTAAGGTTGTGAACGAAACTCGCTGCTAAAGAAAAGGAAGCCCGAGGTGCTGAATGTTCCGTGGAAGGAGGTCGATTGAAGACATGGTGTTGGATTGAAGTCTCGACAGACCGGGCTCCACGATGATTTTTGGAGCTAGGATAGGAATGAGTTCTAGAATCAATAGAAATGAAGATCGTCTTCGAGAAGCATCAAAAGTCCTTCGCATTGGTGGGCATCTGCCAAACTGATTCGATGAGTCTTGAGAATGTTCCTACACGTTAGAGTAAAAGTTTGGATGTAGCATACTTGCAGGAGAGTTGAATCTCTCAGCAACACTGAGATAATGGAGGGAATGACCCTATGCTAGGAACACCTAAGGCCGTCGCCAGGGCGCTCGTTGTGAATCTGTGATATTGTGACTCTTGGCAAATGAAAGCTATTTTGTCAAGGAAATTAGATTGAGATGCCCCAGCGGGGTGATTGAAAATATTGCATCGCGGTACCTGGTCGTAGTATGGCGGTGGTTTGTGAGACCAATTATACTAGAAAACTTTCGATGGTACGAATGGCTAGTAATCTGGAGATGGACATATGATGGAAATTGGCAACAGCATTGGAGTTACGTTGCACAACAGCTCGGATCCCCATCAGACCATCTCCAAAGTCCCGTAAAGCTAAGGATTTTCACAGCTTGGCAACATATATCGAAGTAGATGGCGATGAAATGCATGTGCTGGAGGTTTGCGGCTGCTTTGAGATAGAAGAATTCTCTTTTCAGGTGCAAAATTGACTTTGAGAATTTTGGTAAAGAACCAATACTATTTGCATTGCAATATCGTAAAACTCGAATGCAGTTGACGAAAAGCATGAATGCGCAGAAGAGATCGGAGAAAGCGTTCTGCAAGGCACCCCGAAAAAGATCGTGACGCTAGAAGAAGCACTCGGGCAGCTTCACTTGAAGTTTCCGACGGCGAGAGCGTTCTCCTGATCCCAAGATTGAGGGCAGGTAAGAAATTAATGTCGAGATAAGGAATGAAAAGCTTTTCCAGATGCGTAAATTGTGGTTTTATGAAAACATTCGACGAAAAGAGGCGGCGGAGAAGGTGCATAGATGTCTCAGGGCGTAGTAGGCGGCGGGGTGTTCTGGGGTATATAGATCGTTCGTCCCGACAAGTAAATCTTATATTTCGAACCATCTCTTCGACATCTTTACTCCTGCTACGCGAATCAGACGAATGAGAAATCTCAACAAAGATTTGGGGTAACACCAGGGAGCATTGTTGCGTCAAATTGCTTGATCCTCCTTTCAAAGTCTGAGATCTCGAGTCTGGTGCTCTTGCCTTGGACAAAGTCTCGAGATTTTCCACAGCATGATCACAAACAACCGGCGGATCCCTCAACTGCTTCACAAGGTTGAATGAAAGGGGTGTGAGCCTTAGACAATTACAACGATTTGTCTTTGTCCCTTGTGGACATTTGGTGCAAGTGAAAACCAATTTACTACAACGACCAAAGCTGATGCCGTATAGCGATTTGAAACGATATAGAGAAGATTGGCATGACCCCTACACTAGACACGCTCAATCAAAGAGAAGCTACCAATTTTTTTGGTCTTTTTTTAGACGAAGTTTTGATCTTTTCAGTTTTCGGTTGCAATCTTTGACCCTTTTTTTTTTTTTTTTTGCCTGAATTCACCACCCGAAGCTCGGCTAGCAGGGGCTGTGGGCGAAGACGCTAGATGAGGGTGCCGAACGCGCAGCGCGTCCACCCTTTTCAACTGCCCCTCCATTGTTTTCTCTCTACGAAAGTGCATGCTATGATCCCACGATAGGAAACGAACGCCTTTAATTTGTCCTTAAATTCGAAGCCTTCTAGCAGCTGGGCTGTCTAGCTCTATTCTCACACACTATGGATATCTCGGACATTCTTCAAGACCTCAATTCTCGACACCTCGACCGCGACCCCTTCGCAGAGGACGGAGATGGCTTTGGAGGAGATGGTCAGCATTCTGGTCAGGCCGATCTTCAAGCCTTGACACGAGCCTGGGTTAATGAACGAGGCGCCGCTGAACTTTTGACGTATGCTTTCAATTTCCCCCGACCCAGCTTGGCAGAATGAATAGTACTGATAATTTCCCTCACAGCTGGCCAAAAGACGGCCTCATTGAGCGTGTGACCAATCGAGTCAAGCAACAAATCGAGCTCGTCGAACAAATGACCGGCGACATGGACCCAAAGACGAACTTCAGCCTCATCATCATCCAAACCGAAGTTGAGCGCTGGAAATTCCTCATACGATCCTACCTGCGAGCACGAATTGCCAAAATCGACAAACACACTCTACATTACCTCTCTACACCTGCGTTGATGGAAAGGCTGAGTGAGACTGAAGTTGCGTATGCGACGAGACATCAGCAGTTACTGCATGGACATTATTTGAGTAGTTTTTTGGGGAGCTTTCCGGCTAATTTACAGAATTTGAATGATACGGCGGGTGGGATAAGCATGATTGGCGGTCCGGATGAGGAGGGGGGAGTGTTTGTTAGGGGTTTGGGGTCAAGGGAGATTGGTGGGGAAGGGAGTGTGGTTGTGAGGGGCAGAGGAAGAGATGGAGATGGTGAGATTGATGTGCAGAGGGGAGAGGTGGTTGTTGCGCGGTGGTCGGACGTCAGAGACCTCGTCGAGAAGGGAGAAATGGAACTGGTATAACGGCATCACAGAGAAGATGTGGATGGGCGGCAGAGATTGGTCACTGCACGAACGACCGGAGTTCAAACACCAATACGCGAAGGGACATTCATAGTCTGGGATACAGGTCACCAATTCCTTCATACACGGACCCTGGCACATCGGTCCATGAAGCACCGTTCTCCAGCTGCGCGACATTGCGTCCGGACTTACGTGTTTATCTCCGGCAGGAGTGTTCGGGGATACTCTTTGAAAAACACATCTCGAACTAATCGTCAAACTATTCTAGATTTAGACAAGCGACGCGAATCTTTTAAACCTTGGACGCTGATTCGCTAAAGTTTGTCAATCACAGTAATACGATTTTAGTACTAATACGAAAATCAAAAAATAAAATTATTTTTCGAAAATTTTTATTTTTTTAATTACGCGTAATATAAATAAAATATTTATATTAAAAAATTCGATTCAAAGTTATTTTTATTTTTTATTAACGTTATTTCGTCGTCAAAGTAATTATTATCGATTAATACGCGTTCAAATTCGCTATCGATTTCGTTCGATTTATTTGATTTAATAATTTTTTCGCGTATAATTAATATATTTATTTTAACGTTAAAAAAATTAAAAAAATTGAATATTTTAACGTTTTTAAAAACTCTCAAATAATCGTTATTAATTTTTAGTTTTTTAATTTTTGATTATATTCGTTTTTTATAAAAATTTGAAATAATCGATTGAATATATTAATAATATTCAATAAATAAATTTTTATTTTTTATAAATTAATTAAATTTATATAAAATATTTATTAATTTATTTTAATAAATTTTTTTATAATAAATATTATTTAATTAAACTTTTTATCGTTTTTTAATAATTTGTATTATTTTTTTGAATTATTTAATAAATTTATTATATA
>MU119579.1:0-42945 GCA_014904845.1 Acephala macrosclerotiorum | reverse complement strand
AAAAAATTTATTTTATTTATTTTTTAAATTTTTTATTATTTTAATTTTTAAAAAAAAATAAAAAATTATTTATAAAAAATAATAATTTATTTTTTTGTAAAATAAAATTATTTATTATATTAAAAAAAAAAAAATTAATAAAAAAAATAATAAAAAATATAAAAAATAAATAAAAAAAAATTAATTTAAAAAAACATTATATTTTTTTTATTTTATTTTATTTTTTATTTTATAGATTTTATAAAATCGTTTTATTTTTATTTAAATTTTTAAAACTTTTATTAAATTAAAATTAAAAATAAATTTATTATATAATTTATATAATTTTTTATTTTTTAAATTTAAATATATTATAATTTTTATATATTATTTTTTTATTCGTATTAAAAAATTATAAAATATTTTAAAAAATATTTTATACGTCGTTTAAAAGTTTAAATTTAATACGTTATTTTAAAAAGTATATATTTTTTTATAATTCGATTAACGTTTTTTTAAATTATAAAATTTTTATATTTTTTTCGATTTAACGTATTATTTACGTAAAACGAACGATTTAATTTAAAAAATCGTACGTAATACAATTATAAATAAATTTAATAAAATTAATAATTAATAATTTTTAATAATTAAATAAAAATTATAAACTTTTTATTAATAATAATATATTTTTTATAAACGAATTAATTTTATAATTTTATAAATTTATTATAATTTAACAATTTATATAAATTAATATTATTAAATAAATAAATTAAAATTTTAAATAATAAATAAAAAATTTAATTTTTAAAATTATAAATTATAATTTTAATTAAAATAATTTAAAAAATCGAATTTAATTTTTTAAATTACGTAATAATTTTCGTAATATAAATATATATTTATAAAAATATATATTTTTTATTAATTTCGATTATATTATTAAAATTAATTCGAAAAAATTAAATTAAATTATTACGATATAAATTATATGTTTTAATAATATATTTAATTATTAAATCGTAAAAATAATATTAATTTTTATTTAAAGTTTTTACGTCGTTTAATATTAATAATTCGAATTTTATATGATATTTAAAATTTCTTTTAATATTTTTTTAAAACTCGAAATTAATATTATATTTATTAATATAAATATTTTAATTTTATTTTCGATTTATTTTTTTATTATTTAAATCGTTCGAATTTTCGATTTAAATATTTTTATTATTATAATTAATATATTAACGTATTAAAAACGTTTTATTATTAAAAAAGTTATTTATTTCGAATATAATAAAATAATTATAATTTTAATTTAATAATTAAATATTATTATTATTAATTTCGAATTTATTATAATAATTATTATTAATATAATTATAATAAATTTTATATAATACGTAAATTTTAAATTAAAATTTTATTTAAATATTTTCGATTTTTATAAAAAAATAATTAAATATTATTTTAATATAATAATAATTAAAATATAATTAATTTTTCGATTTCGATTTATATTTTAAAAAATAATTAAATATAATATATTCGTAAAAAAATTTTATTTATAATAATTTTAAAAATATATAATAATATTTTTAAATAAATTAATTATATTTATTAATAAAACGTATTAATAATTTAATAATAAAAAATATTATAAATTAATAATTAAAAATTCGAAAAAAAATTTAAATAATAAAAATTAATTATAATATATATAAAAAAATAAAAAAATAATATAATAAAATCTTTTTTATTTGCGATTTATTTATAAAATTTTAAACTTTTTTTTTTAAACGTATATTTAAATATATATATTATAAAGTTTTTATACGTATATATAAATTAAATATTTATATTTATTATTTATTTAAAAATTAATTAATCGACGAAATTATTAAAACGATAATAATTTTTATTTATAATAATTTAATTTTATTTTATTTTATTTTTATTAATAAAATAAAATTAATATTCGTATAATTTTATAACGATTATATAATTATATTCAATTTAAAAAATTTACGATTTAAACGAATAAAAAAAAATAAAAATTATATTTATTAATCGAACGATTTAAATCGAAATATTAAATAAATACTTTATTAATTTAAAATTTAATAAACTTTTTTTTTAAATCTCGATTTAAATACTTATTTTAAAATTTAATTTTTATCGAATTAAATAATATAATAAATATAATTTATTTTTCGAATTTATTATTCGTATTAATATTAAAAATTTTAAACTTTTATTAATAATTTAAAAATTATATTAAAAAAAATTATAAAACGAAATTATAATTAAATAATAATAATATAAAAATTATTTTATACATTTTTTTAAATAATATATTATCGATTTTCTTTTATTAATAACGGTTTTTTAATTAGTATAATTAAATATATAACGATAAAAATTTTTTAATTAATAATTAACGTAATTTTAAATAAAGAAAACTATTAATTAAATTTTATAATATCGAATTCAAATTTTTAAATAACGAGCTTTTTTTTTTAAAATAATCGAATTTTAATAATTAAAATATTAATACGAATAATATTTTTTAAAAAATTATTATTATCATTTTATATAATTTTTTATAATTATAATAAAATAATAATTAAAATATTTTAATAAGTTTTTATATAAAATTATTAATATTTTATTATTTTTTATTATTAAATTATATTATAAGTTATATATCGAAAACGTTAATATTTAATAAAACGATTATTTTTTAATTTTAAAAAATATTTAATTTAATTAATAAATTTAAAAAATAAAACGTAAAAAACTTATAATTATAATAAAATTCATTTAAAAAAATTAAACGAAAAAAAAATATTTAAATATAAAAAATATAATAATTATTAATTTAATTAATTTAATATTTTTTAGTAATAATAAAAATTATATTTTATTTAATTGAAATAAATATATTATTAAAAAAAAAAAAAAATCGAAAAAAATAATTTTATATTATTATAAATTTTATCGATTTTAATTTTTTATTTTTAAAATTTATTTATTTATTTATTATTTTCGAAAAATAAATTTTTAATAAATAATATTTTTTTATTTTAATTATTATTAAATTTTAATTTTTTATTAATTTGTTGGAACGTCCGAGAACAAATCACGAAACACTAAAATCTTAGTCTGGTATCAATGATTCAATTCTGTCTGCCTCTTCTCAGAAGGGGCATTTCTCTACCTATATAATTAAACAGAGTGGACGTAAGATTAAAGAGTGGACGCTAGGGCAACTGTTGCCAAGGGCAATAAAGATCATAGCTAAGATCATCTAGCCGATCGCCTAAGCGATCACATGATTGAACCGACACTGGCAACTCTCTTTTTGGAAGAAGACGCTCTTTCCAACTCGTAAACCAGATACAGGGGAGAGTACTACCGCGGCTGCCAACGCGCTGTCCCGCTACCAAATACTAGAAGGAAATCTGATCGTGAACCAGTCGTCGTCACGTGTTGTAATACTTGACCGATCAAGCCAAACTTAGAGGAATTCCCCCAAACTCGGTGTTTATAACCTCCGAGCCAATCGAAAGCCCTGCTCCCGAAAACACCGAAAATATCGAAAAACACCAAAAACACTAAAACAACAACTACACGTCCCTCTTTCTAGTGCTGTCCTTTTCAACGACCGCTCTCCCCGCTATTCTCGCCCTCGCCGACTGATTCCTGGGCTTCGGGACGTTGTACCCATCCCTGTACTTTGACATTAAGGCGATTAGTGCTAACGAGCGACTCAAGTGCCTTATTAGCGTTGGACTTGGTCATAGCATCAACTGAATTACTATTCCCAGCAATCCACCGAATCTCCGAGAGTTCCCTGCGTTCATACGATTGTCTGATAGCCATAATGTCGATCATGAGACGCTTCTCCTTGGTAGTGCCGAGCTTGACCATGCACTCGTAGAAAGAGAAGGAATCGGTGTAAATAACCACGAGAACTGGGTTCAACTCGAGTCGTTTCATGATAAGGTCAAAAGTAGTAGAAATCGAGATTCCCATGTCGATTCCTGCTGTCATTGCGTATAGCTCAGAAGCTAAAACAGCACGAGTAACTCTCTTGCACTTCGTTGAGCTCCAGTGGAGTAAATTGCCCCGCAAATCGAATTGTCTATCGCTATAGGTCTCATTGCCAAAAACGACGACATACTCGATCTGCGAACTGAGGTCCTCATTCATAGCAAAAGAGCCGTCTACAAAAACGAAGAGTTTCGTTGAATGTAAGTCCAGACAAAGAAACCGAAGCCCACGATCGAGATTGTCTATCTGCCATTGTAGCCGCTTATTCAGCGCTGCAACTTGCCCCTTTTCGGGATGTTGGTATTGAACTGCCGCCGACATGTCGTACGCAGTTTTCGGTTGGCAGATAGAACTGATGTATACTTCTCGAGCACGTTGCTCGAAGTACGTCTGCTTGTAGAAGTCTGATTTCGGATCAATCAGATTTAAGCGCTTGCTTTGCTTTTTTTGCGAAAGCACAATCCCATTTCCGGTCTCATCCACTACTAGCTTGCATCCGTTGAACAGTAGAAGAGTATTCGGCGTAAGGGACTCTGTAGGCTTAGTTAGCAGCTTGGCCTTTTGCAGTTCAGAGTCCTCTAGTTCTACAAAGGCCTGATCTCCCAGGATGAGCGTATCGTCGGTTTGCATGCCGACTATCCCGAATGGAGTATAGTTACTCTTCGTAATGAGTAGGCAGAGATCGAAAGTTGAAAGTTTCATCGAGAGTTTGTCTTTGTAGTAGGCACTATACGTCTTATACTAGTGCATTCCCGCTTTCGGGACTCTGTAGAAAGGCTTAATCACTTTGAAGACGACGTTCGGTGAAAGCTTATTCGTTATTTCCTTCGGAGGTCTAACGAAGATAATACGTGCTAGTAGAGTTGTTGATTGCACGTATACTTGAATGATATTTCTCAAGTAAAAACTGATTTTTTTGGATTTGAGAAATAGAATTAAAGCGACGATAATTCGTTGACTAACGCGCTGGATAGTCGAGGATTGAGTCAGTACTGTTTTCTTGTTTTCATCGTTGAATACTTAGATCACAAAACGAGATTTCTCGTATAAAATTGCCGTTTTTATGCTTTTAACTTCGTCTACTAGTTTTGAGTCGAAGATTCGTTGATTGCTAATTTCTTTCGAGTTATTGAAAATCAGCTCAAAGACTCTTTTCGCGATTAGTCTATCAATTTCCTTTCTATGAGAAACTGCGAATAGATCGCCTAAAGTAGTAATAATTCTTTTTGCGCGAAGGTCTATAGATAATTGCTTATCCCTAGTCTTTTTCTCGATCAAATAAACTTCGAAAGTTTCTATATCTATACAAATTGTCATATAGATGTATTTATCGAAACTGAAAACGTAGAAAGAGATCTTTATCGCAATTCGAGATAAGCGTAGATTCTTCTTCGAAGTATACGAAGTTTTCCCGATCGAGCGAAGTAAATCAAGTATGTTTTTTTCTATTTTCGAACTTTTTCTAAAAAAGTTTAATTTTAGGTTTAGATTTTTTGACAAGTTTTCTCTTAATGAATAATCTTTTGATTGCTTTTCGAGTTGCTTAGAGTTTTAATAGAATAGTTTCATTGTAATACTGCGAAAACTCTTTGATTCATTTAATAATTGTAGTTGATATGTCTTTCTATCTATTACTAAAAGCGTGTATAATTCTTTTTATTCTTTGTTTTCTTTTCAAATAAGTACGTTTGAATTTAAAAATAAATCGATCAAGTAATAATTTCGTGGACTATTTCTTATTCGTAGAGCGTCGTTGATTTGGCGAGTAATGTAATATTTTTGAACCGCGATTATTGCACTTTTTATCGCCTTAGCTCTAGCGGCAATTGATACTACAAGCGCGTTCCATTGTGACATTCGAGAGTAGACGCCGAAAACAAGAAGTGTAAAAATAATATCGTTCGATTTCGTCGTATTGTTAACTGTTTTGATCGCTATTTGAAATCGTTTTTCCTTTCGCAAATCGAAAAATTCTTGAAATAGTATATTATACGCACGTCTCAATAGAGCGTAGTACTTTTCTATTAGACCAATCGAGTTGTAGGTCTCTATCGGTATAGTCTTTAAGTCGATATCTATACTTTTAGCGTTATCGCGGAATTTCTTAGAGTTGAAATTCGTTCCGAGATTATAAATAGCAAATACCAATAGTTCAAAATAAACGTCGATTTAGTACACTCGAAAAGCGTTTTATGCTTTTTTCGTCGACATATCTACAAAGAATTTTACGACTTGAAATACTGTAGTCTCGTTTACGACCTGAAGTACTAATTTTCCGTCGATTTACAATACGTCTAAATAGACAAAGTAATTGAAATTATAATCGTCGCACAATATAAATTTGAAGCGATCGAGAGATTTACTATTCATTTGATATTATTAGTAGAACTTCGTCATCTTTTTAATTTCTTCGAAATTCGTAGAATGTTTTTCACGCTTTAATACTCGCGCGAATCTGGCGATCGATAGATGTTCGAAGCGCTTGTACAATCGTTTGAACTTCGTCTCAATCAAATAACAAATAGTAAAATCGGTCTTTGCCGTAGAAATTTCACAACTGCTATAAACTAAGCTTTCGAGTAGATTAAGTAGCATTTAAAGATGTTTAAACGCTCTAATAATAAGCGTATACTGTCCATCTCGAATAAATACATTGTTAAAATTATCGAATTTAACTCGCAATTTGTCCATATTTTGAAAGTACAGTAAAAAAAGTACGTCTACTGGGATCACGTGAAACGTAATACGTCCAATTGGTATATCGACGTCGATAGTTCCAAGAAATAAAGTTTCGCCGATTTTAAATTTGATTACTACTTTTCCAACTTTAAATCCGTTCAATTTAACGTTTCGAATTCGTTGGAAAACCAAGTACTGGCTTTCGCCGGTAATCGATCGTTGAACGGCGCTAGTATCGACTATAATGCCCATAAAAACGTCTAATGCGTAGCGGCTCGTCAAGTACGCTTTTATATTAGTAAACATTGGAAGCGGTCTCGATTATATTGCGACACTCGATATCGTATAATAAATTAATTGGCGATCAAATAATTCGATAATTTTAAATTTATTAACCGTGCTATGAAATGTTATAAAATAATTAATCGATCGCGTAATATCGTTTCCGTGTAAATTTTTTTTTTTGGTAAGTTTAACGATGAATTGTTTGTATTTTTTAGCGATATCGAAATTTAGTTTTTTGAACTTAATTACGAACTGAATCATCTTGTTTTTATCGAACGATTTCGACTTCTTAAAGTCGTCGTACGCTCTTTTTCTCTTTTTTAGCGTATAGCGAGTACTCTAACAATTCGAGTTCTTATAAACGAAACACTTTTTCCCGTTTTGGTATATTGTCGACTTCTTATAACTAGTCCGATCGCTATACCGAGTGTTTTTATCGTAATATTTGCGGTCTACGAAGTATAATCCGATCATATCTCGATAGACTTTTCTTTTTTCGACTATAAAAGTCCTAGGAACTATTTCTATTTCCGCCTGAAATGAAATCGCGTTGCGAACGTCTTCGTATATCGCTTGAAAATTCGATAAAAATCGAAAAAGCGCTTGGTAGTACTCTGGTACGTTTCGACAAGCGTAGTAGAGCTTGTTTCGTATAATAGTCTTTGTTCGTATGTTCGGACGTAAATCAAACTATTTCTAAATTAATCCTTAGCGTAGTATTTCGAAGCATTCGAGAGTCGTCTTGTTTGAATTTTGCGTTCGAACTAACGCGAGTGTAATCGTGTTCTACTAATTAAGTATTTTGTTCCGACGTTTTTCGATCTCGAAATTCGACTTTACAATTTCAATTATTCTATCGAAGAATAAGTCTTTTCCAGCGAGCTTCTAGTAATAGAACTCGTTAGTCTCGTCGGCAAATATAGTCGAGAACGCGTCACGATAATTCTCAGATTTAACGTTTGCTTTCGAATATAAGTCTTCGAATACTTGTATAAATATATTCAATAAATCTTCTTCTTCGTAGTATTTGAGTTTGTCGTCGTAGATTTTTATAAAAGTAATTAATTCTCTATCGAGACTAAATATTGCTTGATTCTCGCGATCGAAATTGTATATTGATCGATTAGAATTCTTTGATAGTTTTTCAGTTTTTAATAATAATAAAAACAACGAATTTCGTTTCAAGTCTTCATTCTTTGGCGACAAATCTAGTAACAATATTCTATTGCGCTCTTAGAATTGTTTTTAAAGTATTGTACGTTCGAGTAGCGTCGTCTACTCTATAGAAAGTCCTATGGCAAGTTTTAGTGATTGAAAAAAGGAGTTCGAAAGTACCAATACTATTTCTTTAATTTTCTCAATAGGAATAGCAAAAAACGCTAGTTTTCGAGTCTATTTTGTCTTTGAATCGATTGTATTTCTCTATGAATTGAAGTTTTTTGCTAAGCTTATTTTTACAATCTTTTTATGCGACTACTTTGATTGTCTTTTTTCATTTGCAATGTTTATTAATACTCTTAAAACCTTAGTAAATCGTTTTTTCGATATTTATACTCCGTTTATTCGCAACGTTTCACGTAGTTTTCTTTTCGTGTTTTCGTTTATCTTTTTCTCAAATATTTCTTTTGTTCATTTTGAAAATACTTTTCTATATTCTATTTATAATCTATAGTCTCAATTATTTTTCGTTTTGAAATTTTGTATTTATTTCAATGTATATTATATCGAATCGAGAAATAAAAAAAGTAATAAAAAAACTTTTTTTTGATCAAAGTCGTACTTTGAGAGTATGTAATCGTACTCTCGAAAAACATTTTGTCGAGTCGTATCGTGCTCGGTAGATATATTGATTCAACGAGTTTTCGTATCGAACTCGTAAAAATTGTTTTTTTTTTTTTTTTTTTTTTTTTTGATATTGTTCAATAAGTTACAATAAAGTACTCGTTGTTAATACGCGATAAAGCGTGAAGTAAAGAATCAACCAGTTTCAAGTCGAGAAAAACAAAGCGAGCGTAAGATCGCAATATTCTTTGGAGATCTGGTAGTCTTTTTTAGTACAAGCAAAAACTATTTTTTTTTACGTTCAATTGAATTAGTAGATTGCGTACAATTTGAACTTTTTTATTCGATCGATTTTATTCAATTGCTGTCTCTTCGTAAATAATTTTACTACTTTGTAATCGAACGAGTTCAACCATTGATCAGTATTGAAACGTTCGAAAATAAATCACGAAACACTAAAATCTTAGTTTGGTATCAATAATTCAATTCTGTTTGCCTCTTTTTAGAAGGGGCATCTTTCTATTTATATAATTAAACAGAGTAGACGTAAGATTAAAGAGTAGACGCTAAAGCAATTGTTGCCAAGGGCAATAAAAATCATAGCTAAAATCATTTAATCGATCGTTTAAACGATCACATGATTGAACCGATATAATTAATATTAGTGTAAAAATTAAATTTTTATTAAAATAAAAAACGTAAAAAACGAATTAAAAAATTTTTTATTAATAAGAAATTATAATAAATTTTTTTAAAAAATAATAATATTTTAATAATTTAAATAAATATATTTTAAAATTTTTAAAATTATTTAAATTATATTTTAATAAACGCGAAATTTTTTTTTAAATTATTAATAATATTTTTTTAAATTTGTATTTATTTTAATAAATTTAAATAAAATAATATTAATATTTAATAAAAAAAAAAATTTTTTATAAAATACGATATTATTTTAAAAAAAAAATTACGATATATTTAATATATTTATATTAGTAATTTTATTATTAATATACGAAAATTTAAAAACGTTTAAAATAATAAAATTATTTTTTTATATTAATTAAATATTATAATTTTTAAAAAGTTTTTATTAAAAATTATATTATTTTTAATATTAAATATTTTTAATATATTTTTTTTATTATTAAAAAATAATATTAATAATAAATTTTATTTAATTTTAATTTTAAAAATATATTAAATTAATTTTTTTTATAACGAATATATATTTATCTTTTAATAATATTTAATTTATCGCGAAAAGTTTTAATAATTATTTATTATTTTAATAAATATAATAAAATTATATATTAATAATTTTATTTTTATTATAAAAAGTATTTTAATAAAATTATAATTTATAAATATTAAAATTAATAAAAAATTATTATTTTTAATTTTATTACGTCGATTAATATAATAACGATATATACGTCGTTAAATTTATTAAATTTTAATAATAAATTTAATAATTATAATTTCTTTGAAAATTAATTTAAACGAATTAATAAAAACGTTAATAATAATAATTTATTTTTTTTGTCGTCGTTTTTTAAATTTTAATTATAAAAAGTCGATAATAAAACGTTAAATATAAATTTTTTTTAATAATAATAATTTCGATTTTTAATTCTTTTTAAAGTATATTATTTGTATTTTATATTAATAAATTAAATAATTACGTATTTATATATTATTATTATTATATTTAAAATAATAATTATTTTAAAGTTTTTTATTATTATATTTATTATAATAAACTTTTAAATATATAATATTAATAAAATATTATTTTATTTAATATTTTAAATATATCGTATTATTTATTAATTCAAAGTTAATTCGTTCGAATTCGTAAAAATTATTCGATCGAAATTACGTATATTTTAAATAAAAAATTTAATTAAATTATATTATAATAAAAAATAATAATTCGAATAACGAATATATTAATTAAATTAAATATCGTAAAAAATTAATAAAAAAAATATAAAAAGTATATAAAATAAAATTAAAAATAAATTTTTTTTTAAAATAATAAAATTAATTTAAAAAACGTAAAAAATAAAAATATATTATTTTAAATTAAATAAATAAACGCGATATAATAATTATTAATTATTATAACGAATTATTAAAATTTTACGTTTTATATTTTCGAACGTTAAATTTATAAAATTTCTTAAAATTAGTAATTAAATTTATAAACTATAAACGACGATTTATATTTTATTTATATAATTTAATCGTATTAAAAATTTTATTAATAAAACGAAATAACGTTTAAAATAAATTTTAATTAAAATATTAAATTTTAAAAAAATTTAAAAATAAAAACGTTTATATTTAAAACGTAATATATAAAAATTATTTCGTTTTTAAATTAAAAAATTATTAATATAAAACTTTAAACGAAAAACGTAAAAAAAAAAAAATTTTAAATTTTTTTAAATTTTATAATTAATTATTCGATTATTTTATATTAAAAAATTTTTAATTTATATTTATAATAATACTTTTATTACTATTTTTAATTATTTTTTTTTTATTATATATTTAAATTTTATTTCGATTTTATTTTAATTTTAAATATTATTATTCGATAATTAAATAAATAATATAATTATTTAATATAAATATAAAATTTAAAATTTTTTTATTTTATATCGTAAAATCGTAATAAAAATAAAGCGATTAATATACGATAATAAATTTATTTTTTAATTTTTTTAATTAAAATAATATATTCGTAAAATATAAAAAATATTTTATTATTTATTATAAAATAAATAGTTTTAAATATAATTACGAAAATAATAATTTAATAATAATAAATTTTTACGATTTATATCACGATTAAATAATTAAAAAAAATAAAATTTTTTTAAATTTATTATATTTATAAAATTATATTATATTAATATTATTAATTAAATCAATTTTTTCGAAAAATACAATTAATATAAATTTAAAATTATATAATAAAAAATTATATTTTAAATTTATTATTTTCAATTAAATTAATAAATTTTTTATCGTTTTTTAAAAATTTTATATTATAATATTTTAAAAATTTTTATTATGTATTTTTATTAATAAATTTAAAAATATAAAAAACTATATAATTTAAAATAATATAAATTTTTTTTATTAAATATATTATTAATTATTTAATAAAAATTAAATTATTTTCGAAATATTATATATTAACGATTAATCGTACGTAGAAATTTTAACGATTTTATAAAAATATATAACGTAAAATTTGTATAAAATTTAAATATTTATATTTTCGAAATTAAAAAATAAAATCGTTTAATAAAATTAATAAAAAAAATAAAAATATTATACTATTATTAATTTTAAAATATAATATAATTTTCGAATTAAATATAAACGTAATATTTTATAATATTATAAAAAAAAAATAAAATAAAATAAAATAAAAATTGAATTAATTTTAAAAATCGATATTACGATATTAAAAAAATTCGACGAAAAAATTATATATAATAAATTAAAAAAATAATATATTAATAACTCGTAATAAATTTTTATAATATTTATAAAACGTATTTTAATAAATATTATATTAAACTATTTATAATAAAAATAATATAAATAAAAAATAATAAAATTTATATTATTTATTAATTTTAAATTATATATTTTATTTTTCGATTTATTATTTTATTAATAAAACGTAAATCGAAAAATATTTTTTTTAATTTTAATTATAATTTAAAATTATATACGCGAAAACTAATACGACGAATTTATAGCGAATTATATTAATAAATTAATAATATAAATAAAAAAACGAATCGTAAAAAAAAAATAATTTTTTAATATAAACTTTTAAAATAATAATAATAATATTAATTCGTTTCAAAAAAAAAAAAAATTTTATTTTAATTAATTATTAATATATTATTTAATTACGAATTATAATTTTTAAAAAAAAAAAAATCGAAATTTAATAAAAAAATTTTAAAAAATTTTAAAAATAAAAAAATTAATATAAAAATTTAAATATAAAAATTAATTTATTATTATTATATTTATAATCGTAATAAATATTATTAAACTAATTATAAATAATAATATACGATTAAAATAATTTTTCAAATTTAAAAACTTTTATATATTGTATATATAAATTAAAAACTAAATAAATTTATAAAATTATTTTAAAATTATTTTTAAAATTATTTTTTTTATATTAATTTTTTTAATATTTTATTAAATTATAAATCGAGTTTTCGTCGAATAAATAATTAAAAAATAAAACGCGCAAAAAATAATATATTAAAAAATAAAATTTAAAATTTTAAATAAATAAATAAAAACGATTTTAAAAAAAATTACGAAAAAATAAACGAATTACGACGACGAATAAATAATTTTTTAATAAAATCGAAAAAAATATTATAAATATTTCAAAGTTTTAAAAAAAGTATTATATTAATAAAAATCGATAAAATTAATAAAATCGTCGATTTCAAAGAAAATTTTAATCGTAAATATAATAAAATATATTAATTCGTAAACGATTTATAATTTCGTATAAAAAAAAATTTAACGATATAAATAAATTATAAAAAAAATATAATCGTTATATAAAAATAAATTCGATAATATTTAATAAAAAAATATTAATTATAAGTTTTTAAATTATTTTATAAAATATTAATATTCGTTATATAATAATAAAAATTTTAATAAATTAATTAAATTTAAATAAAATCGTTTATAATTAAAATAATTCGTATTATATAAATAACGTATAATTTAATAAAAATTAATATTAATTTTTAAAACGAACGATTAATAAAATAAATAATTAATAAAAATATAAAATAATATTTAAAAAAAATATAAAATTATAAAAAAATAAAAAAATAATTTAAATGAAAAGATTTTTATTAATAAAATTAATAAAAAATAAATTTTATTAATTTTAAATATTTAATTATAAATATAAAATTTAATTTTAAAAAAATATATTAAAAAAAATATTATAAAAAATTTAATAATAAATTAAAAAATGAATAATATATAATATTAATATATAAAAAATAAAAAATTAAATAAATAATATAAAATAATTAATAAAACGAATTATAAATTAAATCGTAAAATAAATTATAAAATAAATCGTAAAATAAATTATAAAATAAATAAAAAAATATAAATAATTTTTTAAATTAATAATAATAAATTAAAAAAAAATTATAAAATTCGAATAAAATTAAAATTATTTATTTTATTTTATATATTTTATATGTTTTTTCGTTTAATATTTATTAATAATTTTTACGTTTTAATTTTTATAATTTTTATAATTTATATAATTTAATAATTTTTATATTATTAAATAAAGTTTTTTTATTTTATTATTATTATTATATACGATAAAATTAAAAATTATAATTATTTTTTATTTTAAATTATTAATATTTTTTCGATTTATATTTATTTTATTTTTTTATTTTAAATATATTTTTTTTATAAAATTAAAAATTTATTATAAATAAAATAATTATAAATAAAATTTAATTTAATATAATTTGAAATAATATTAATATTTATAAAATATAATTTATAAATTTTATATATTTTAATTTTTTATATTAAAATAATTTTACGTAATTCGATTAAAATTTTTATAATTAAAATAATTTTAATAAAATAATATACGTAATTATTAATTATTTAAATTTTAAAAATACTTATAATAATATTTAAAATAAATATATAAAAATATTAAAAAAAAATTTTAATCGTAATATAAAATTTTTAATTAATAAAAAAAAAATTAATTGAAAAATTTATAATATTATAATTAAATATTAAATAATAATATAAAAAAAAAATAAAAAAAAATATATTAAAAAATAAAATAAATAATAATAATAATTTTAAAATAATAAAATATTAAAATTAATTATTAAATATAAATTTTTATTTATTTTAATATTAAAAATCGAATAACGTATTAAAAAAGATTTTATATATTAATTTAATTTTAATAATTTTAATAAAAAAAATCGAAAATCGAATTTTTTAATATTTTTTTTAAAATATAATAAATATAAATAATACGAATAAATTTAATAATTATTTAAATTTTTTTTATTAAGATATTTAAATAAAAATTTTTTTTTTATAAAATTAATATTAATATTAAAATATATTTAATTATAAAAAATAATAATAATATATAAAAAAAAATTATAATTATAAAATATTATTTTATTATTAAAAATAAAAATTAAATTAAATTTTAAATAATATTATAACGTATTAAATAATTAAATAAAAACCAAAAAAAAATTATTATAATAAATTATATTTTTATAATTAAAATATAAAAACGTATATTAAAATAAAAAAAAATTTCGTAATTAATTTTTAAAATTTATTTTTTAAAAATTAAAATTTTAATTCGTTTTTATATTTATTTTGTTATTTAATTTTAAAAATTTAAAAATTTAAATATATAAAAAATTATATTATAATTTACGTTCGTAATATAATTATTTTATTATAATGAATAATATATTTAATATATAATTTTTTTTATATTTAAAAATTTATATATTTTAATATATAATAATTAAATTATATAAAACGAATAATAATTTTGATTTATTTTTAAATTTTAATATATTTAATATAAAAATAAAAATTATTTTTTAATATTAATAAAAATTATAATTATTAAATTAACGTTAAAAAAAATTAAAATAATATTTATAAAATTATAATAATATTATAATTTTCGTAATTTTAAAAATAAATTAATAAAATCGAATTAATATTATAAATAATAAAAATAATTTTTAATAATATTATTAATTAAATTAAATTAATTATTTTAATAAAAAAAATATTAATATTAAAATATTAAAATTATAATTTTTAATTTATATATATTTTTTATTAAAATAAATAATAATTATAATAATTATAAAAATAAAATATAAATTTTTATATTTTATATTTATTTTATTAATAAATATTTATTAATTTAATAATAAATATTAATAAAAATAAAACGATTAAAAATTTCTATTAAAATATAAATCGAAATATAATTCGTTATAAAATAATTTTCAAAAATTTTATAAAAATAAATTTTTTAAAAAATACGAAAAATACGATTTTAATAATTTTAATTAATTTTTATTTTAAAATAAAAATAATAAAATTCGAAATTAAATATTTAAAATTAATATTTAAAATAATTTTTTAAATAATTATTTTTTTTTAATAAAAAATTAAAAAATTTATATTTAAAAATTAAAATATTATATTATATTTAAAAATTTTATTTAAAATTAATAAATAAATTGATATAATTTTTTTTATTTTTAATTATAAATAATAATAAAAATAAAAATAAGATTATAATTTATAAATTTAATTATTTAAACGAATATTTAATTAAAATTAAAATCGTATTATTATTTAAAATTTTAAATTATTTATTATATTTTATATTAAAAAAGAAATTTATAAATTTTTTTTATAAATTTTTTTTAAATTTTAAAAAAAATATTTATTCGACGATTTATTAAATAAATTAATAATAAACGAATTTTTATTTTTTTTATTTAATATATATTTTATTTTATAAATTTTATAAAAACGTTTTTATTTTAAATTTTAAATTAATTATTTTTAATTTAAATATTTAAAATAAAATATATTTTTTATAAAATTTTATATTATTAAAAAATTTTTTTTTAAAATTTTATATTAAAAACTTTTTTTAAAATTTTATTTTTAAATTTATATAATTAAAAAATTGAATAATTTAATTTTTTAAAAAAAAAGTTTTTATTTTTAAATTAATTATAAAAAGTTTTTTTTTATTAAAATTATATTTAATTAATTATTTTAAAATTTAAAAATATTTAATCGAATTTTAATTTATTTATAAATTAATTATAATTATATAAAAATTTTTTTTTTTTAAAAAAAAAATTATTTAATAAATTATTAAATAAATTAATAATAAACGAGTTTTTTTTTTTAATATTCGACGTATATTTTATTTTATAAATTTCGTAAAAATATTTTTACGAAAAATTATAAAATTTTTAATTTTAATAATTTAAATTTTATCGAATAATAAAATCGATATATTAATAAATTTATTAATATTTAAATTAAAAACGTATTATAAAATTTTATATTATTAAAAAATTATTTTTTAAAATTATAATTATTTTAATTAATTTAAATTAATTTATTAAATTTATAATTTTAAAAATTATATAAATATAAAATAATTTTAATATTTAAAATAAAAACGTATTTATTATAAAATTTTATAATAAAAAAATATTATTAAAAAAAAGTTTTTAAAATTTTTATTTTATATTTAATTATTATAATTAGTTTAATTAATTATAAAAAATTATTTTTTAAAATTTTTATTAAAAATTATATAATTATAAAATTAAATTTTAATATTTTAAATAAAAACGTATTTTTAATAAAATTTTATATTAAAAAAATATTATTAAAAAAAACTTTTTAAAATTTTCGTTTTTTATATTAAATTATTATAATTAATTTAATTAATTTGAATTATTTTATTTAATATATAATTTAAAAAAAAAACTTTTTAAAACTTTTTTTAAAAATTATATAATTATAAAATAAAATAAAACAAATTTTATTTTAAATTTATATTTATTTTTAAATAATAAAATTATAATAATTTTTTATTTATTATTTTTTTATTTAATTAATAATACTTATATTTTTAATTATTTAATTAAAATAAAATTTATTATTTTTTATATTTTTTTAATTTTTAAATATTTTATTATTTTTAAAAAAAAAATTTATTTAATTTTTTAATTATTTTTATTAATAATACGATTTATATAATTAAATTTTTTTTTTATTATTATTTATATTATTAATTTAAAATTAATTTTTTTATATTTATAATTTCTTTTTTTTTTTTAAAAATAAAATTAAAAACTTTTTTTTTTAATTAAAAAATTAATATTATTAATTCGTTTTTAATTTCGAATAATTATTAAATTTTATTTTTTCGTATTTTAATTTTTTTTTATTTTTTTTTTTTATAAAAATTATTTTACGACGATTTTTATTAATTTAATAATATAAATATAATTATATATTTTTAATTTTTATTATTATTAATATAAAATCGATTTTTTTTTTCGTTTAAAATTTTATATTTGATTTTATAATTTAATTTAAAAAAATTTATATATATATTTTATATATATATTATATTTCGATTTTAAAATTATAATAAATTTTATTATCGATTTTTTTTTTATATAATCGATTTATAATAATTTGTAAATAATTTTATTTTTATATTTTTATTTATTTATAATTATTTTTATATTTAATTTTATATAATTAAAATTATTATAATATTTAAAATTATTTTTTTATTTTAAATATTTTATTTAAAAACAATAGTAATTAAAAAATTTATTAATAAATTTTTAATATATTTTTTTAATATATTTATAATTAATAAAAAAATATTTTTCGTATTATTTTTTTATATTATTTTTTTTATTATTTATAAATTTAATTTTTATTTTAAATATTTTTTTTTTATAATATTATATTTATTTTCTTTAAAATTTTTATATAATATAAAAATAAATATATTATTTATATATATTATTATATTAATTTATAATATTATAAATAATATTAAAAAAATTAATAATTTTTATAATATATTATTTCATTAATTATAAAAAATCGTATTTATTTAATAATTTTTATTATCGTTTTAAATTTTATTATATTAAAAGTTTTTTTATTATTGTTTTATTATTTATAATTTTTTTTTAATATAATATATTATAATTTTAATTATATTTATAATATTTTTTATATATATTTTTTTAAATTAATTTTTAATTAATTTATTATTATTTAATTATATTATAATTACGTATTTTAATTTTTTTTTAATATAAATAAAAAAACGATAAAATATTATTTTTTAATTATAATCGAATTTTTTTTTAAAAAAAAATTAAATTAAATTTATAAATTTTAAAAAAATAATTATTTTTAATTATATATTTATTAAATAATTTTATAATAATAATTTTTATTAAAAATTAAATTTATTTAAAAATAAAAATTATAATTTTATTAAATTTTATAATTAAAATATTTATTTTTATAAACGTTTTTTTTATATTTTTTATATTAAATAATATTTAAATTATTTTTTTTTGAAATTTTAATCGTTTTTATTATTAATTATTTTTTTTAAATTAAAAACTTTTTTTAATAAAATAAAAAATTATTTAATAATTTTTTATAATTAATTTATTATATTTTTTTTTATTCGCGTAAAAAAATTAATTAATAATTAATCGATTTATTTTTTTATTTCGTAATTTAATATATATTTTTATTAATAATAATATTTTTTATCGATATTATAAAAATATTATTATTCGAGCTCGATAATAAAACGTATAATAAAATCTTTAATTCTTAGTATACGTTATTTATTTTAATAATTAATTCGATAATCTCAAGTAAAAACTCGAAATTAAAAATTATATACTAAAAATAAAAATAAAATAATATTAATTAAATGCGATCTCGAATCGCATATAAATATTACGTAAATATTTCGTGATATTTATTTCGATATTAATAATTTTTTTCTTTATAAAAAAAAACGTAAATCGTACGAATAAAATTTTTCTCTTTTTTTACTATATTTTACTAATATATAAAACTCGCTAATTTTAACAAATAAAATTATAAAAAAGTGAAAAGTACGTAATCGAATTTCGAGAATAATACTAATAAATTAATATTATTCTCGAAACTCATCGAAACTTATAATTATCGAGTTTAAAAAAATTCTTTTATTCTCGATTTAAAATTTTAAATATTTTTCGAATAAAAATATTTTTATTTTAGACTTTATTTCAAATAGCGATTTATATAAACGAACGAAAATAAATCGAAAATTAAATAATAATATTTACTTTTATTAATTAAATAAAATAAGTATAGTATTTAATAGCGGTTTATTATTTAATAAATTAAATAATCGCAATATTAAATATAAACGTTTTTTTATTTATTTTTTTATTTATTTCTTAATATTATTTTTTTTATCGATATTGTATTTAATCGATATTTTTTCGCTATTAGTACTTTTTATCGTTATAATAAAAATTACTAATATTTTGAAAGTTTTTTCGATTTTCTCGATCGAGCGAAAAAAATAAAAAACTTGAGATTACATTTTATTTATTATTATATTTACTATCGTATTTTTCACAATTTTTATTTTTATTATTTTATAATAAAAATATCGTAATATTAATTATTTATCGTAGCGAGTAAATGTTTTAATTTTGTGTTTTATTTAAATAGTTTTTATTTTATTATTAAAAGTTTTTATTCGAAAATTTATCGTTCGAAAATTAATCGAAATAATTATTCGATTATTAAATTAAAAATTATTAATATTATAATTCGTAGATTAATTTTAATAGAAATAAAATACTTTAATAAAAGCTTTACTTATTAAATTTTTTATTATACTCTTATAAAAAAATTTATTTATTTTAATTTAAATATTTATTTTTTTAATAGTTTATTTATAATACTTTTTATTTTTAATAAGTTTTTCAAGTTCTTTAATAATCAATTGTTTTTTTTTTAATATTTACATTTTTTATTTATATAAAAAATCTTTTAAATCTCGAATAAAATCTCTTTCTATAAAAAGTAGTATTTTTTTAATTTATTTTTCGAAATTTTTTTTAAAATATTTTTATAATTTATAATTCGAGTATTTGAAATTCTTATAATTTATAATACTATATATAATAAATTTATTAATAATTTTTTTATTTAAACTCATTTTAAAATTAATTGTATTACTTTATTTACTAAAATCGTATTTATATTTATATATAAACATTTTAATAAAAATAGATCGATAATATAAAAATAAATATTAAAACGAATAATAAAAAAATAAATAATAAAATAAGTAAATAATTCGAAAGCGAATAAACGATTTAAATATTCGATAAAATTTTATAAATAATTTCGAGCAAATAAAAACGTTTATAAGTTATTTTAATAGTCGATTAAAATAATCGTAAAATAATATCGTTATATTATCGATCGATTAATTCGAAATTATAAAAAATAAATAAATTCGATCGAAATAAAAAAGAAAAATAAGTATTGTAATTTATAAAAGTTTTCGATTAATCGTAAAATAGTATTATTAGTATATTAAAATCGATTAAATTCGAAATTATAAAAAAATAAAAAAAAATATTAATTCAATATAATATTTAAAATTAAATAATATTATTTTATATAATAAACGTAAATTTGAATTAATTATTTAAAAGTACGAATTTCTCTATAATTAATTTCTTCGAGTTTTTAAAAATCGAGAAAACGTTAAAATCTCGTTTCTACGAAAAAAATAATAAAACTTTCTCGTAATTCGATAATATTTAAAAACGTTTTCTCGAAATTTTTTAATATTTTCTATAATCGATTTATTAATACTTTTAATTTATTATATTTAATCTCTTTTAATAATATTTAATTAGTTTATATCTAATTATAAAATTAAATATTAATTAATATCGATATTACAAAAATATTATTATTCGAACTCGATAATAAAACGTACGATAAAATTTTTAGTTTTTAATATACGTTATTTATTTTAATAATTAATTCGATAATCTCGAGTAAAAACTCGAGATTAAAAACTATATATTGAAAATGAGAATAAAACAATATTAATTAAATGCGATCTCGAATCGCACGTAAATATTACGTAAATATTTCGTGATATTTATTTCGATATTTTTAATTTAATTTTATTAAAATTTAATTTTTATTTTTTTAAATTATTTACGTATTTTTTTTTTAATATTTTTATTTTTAATTTTTATTTTATTATAAAAATTTATAAACGTTTATATTTTATAATTTTATAATTAATATATTTTTATAATTATTTTTATTATTTTAATCGTTAAAATTTTTTTTTTTAAAATTTTTTAATTTAATTTTCTTTTTATTAAATTTTTATTTTTTCAATTTTTTAAATTTTAATATTTTAATTTATAAAAATAAATAATTCGAATTATAATATATAATTAAATTTATTTAAATTTATTATATTATATTATATATTTATAAATTTAAAATTAATTTAATAATATTTATATATTTATCTTATTAATTAATTAATTAAATTTTTATTTTATTTTATATATAATTTAAATATATTATATATAAAATATATTTTTATTATTTTATTTTTTAAATTATAAATATAAAATTTTTATATTAAAATTATTAATATTTATTTTTAAATTATTATTTTATTTTATTTTATTATTTTTTTTAATATAATTATTTTTACGTATTTTATAAATTTATTTTATTATATTATTCTTTTATATATTATTATTAATATACGCGTAATTTAATTAATTTTAAAAAACTTTTTATAATTTTTTTAATTATTTAATTTTAATATTTATTTATTTTTTATTTAAAAAAGAAATTTTAATTTTATTTATTTTATTAATTAATAATTTTTTTTTTAAAATAATTTTATTAATAAATTTTAATATAAATTTAATTTTAATATTTTTTAAACGTATAATTATTTATTTAATTTAAAAATTAATATTAATTTTTTTATATATACGTAATATTAATATTTTTTATAATAAGCGATTTTATTTAAATTTAATCAAAATATTCAAATAAAGCGATTTAATTAATTTATTAAAAATTTTTATTATTATATAACTTTGAACTAATATATAATTAATCCGATAAAAAATATTAAAATTTCGATTTACGTGCGATCGTATTACGCTTACAATTATAATATATTAATTAATTCAAACTATATAAAATTGAAAAATAAATTAAAATACAATTAAATACTGTCAAATTCCAAGTTTTAAACGATTTTATTAATTTGTTATTATGTAAATTAATAAAATATAGTCGCACTTAGCAAAAATGGCAATCGCAAAACTTTTAAGTGCGTTTCTGCTTTAAGCACTAAAGTCGGCACACGCTCCTCCGGTGAGAAACACTAAAACTCTTTAAGTGCTAAATATTTCTATAGTTGCGCAGCTTTCAAAGGGGGTCCTAGGAGGTCTCCCTTTAGAATTATATGCTAAGTAAAGTAATCTAAATTGATTGAATCGATCGTAGCAACTTAATATAAGAGACGGAAGTCCCAGGGAGTGTTCCTTGGTGTAAAGCTCCAAAAGTGCGTTTCTGCTTAAAGCGCCAAGGCAATAAAACACTTCTATTCTAGCTATATAGCTGCGCAGCTCTCGAGGGGGGTCCCAGGGAGTCTCCCCCTGGAATTATATACTAAGAAATTCAAATTGATTAAATCGATTGTAGCAATTCAATATAAGAGACGGGGGTCTTAGAGGGTGTCCTTTTAGTGTGAGACTCTGCTGGAAGTGCGTTTCTGCCTAAGGCACTAAGCAGCTTATCAGCTTATCGGCTTCACTGCCCGGTAGAATTCGAACCACTACTCCAATAAAACATTCTAACTTCAAAGTCTTATAAAACACTCAAATTAAGAGCTTTTGACTTGAAACTTGAAATAAAAGTAAATTACTAAAGTCGAAGACTTTGTAGTTTTTCGCAGGAGCGCTCTCGCGAGACCTGCGAAGTAAAATGTGCGTCGAGTAAAAAAAGAAAAAGTTTATCCACTATTGGCTCGCTTAGCGAGCCGCTGGACGGGCCTTTTCTTTCGGAACGAGAGAAACATTTTTAAATTATTATAAGTTTTTTAAAATTGAAATTCGATTTAAAAATTAAATATTTTTTTAATATTTTAAATTTATACGTTTATAAATTTATAAATTTATTTAATAATATTAACGTTTTTTATAATATATAAAAAAAAATTAAAATTTTTTATTTTTATTTTTTTCGTAATTTTTTTTAATTAAAAATATTTTTAAAATTTATTATTATTATTTATACGTATAAAATTAATTTTTTTTTTTTTTTTTTTAAAAATATTTTTTTTTTTTTTTTATTTTTTTAATTTAATTCGTTAATTTATTAGTTTATAATTATAATATAAAATTTTATTTTATTTTATTTAAATTAAATTAAAATATTTTTTTAGTATTTTTTTAAATATTTTTTATTTTATTAAAAATATTATATTTATAATTTTAAAAATTTATTTGAATTTTTTTTTTATATTAATTTTAATACGTTTAATAAAACGTTTATTATTTTTTATATATTATTAAATTTTTTAAATATTATTATAATAATTTTAAACGTATTAAAAAATCGTTTAAAAATTAATTATAAAAAAAATATTTTAAATTTATTTAATAAAATTTAAAATAAAATAAAATTTTATAATTTTTTTTATTTATTAAACAATAAATTTTATATTTATTTTTTTATTAAATTAATTTTAATAATTTTTATTTATTATTATTTAAAATGTTTAAAATTAATTATTTTAAATATATATTTTTATAAGAATTTATTTATATTTTTTATTAATCGTTTTAATAATTATTTTAAAAAAAATTTATTTAAAAATCGTAAAACTTTAATATTAATAATAATAAAATTTTTATACGTTATATATTTATTTTTATTTTTAATATTTTTATAAATATTTTTAATTATTTATACAAATTTTAAAATTATTTTAAAATTTTATTTAATATATTAAACGTTTAATAAAATTTATAATCGTTATTAAAAAACGTAATTATATAATTATTTTTTTTTTTAAAAAAATATATAAAAAATTAAATTATATAATTATAAAAATATATTTAAAAATTTTATAATTATTATTTTTATTAAATATAATTATATTTTATTAATTTATATAATAACGAATTAATAAAATTATTTAAAATTTAAAATTTAAAAATATTTAATTAAATTTTATATAATTTAAATTAATTAATAAATAAAAATTATAAACGTAATTATAATTATAAAATTTTAATATTTTTTATTAAAACGATTATATATTATTTTGAAATTATAAAATCGTCGAATTTTTAATAAATTAATTAATTTTTATTAATTTTTTTTATTTTTTTTTTATTTTATAATTTATAATAATCGTTAAATTATAAAATTGTTTTAATAATTAAATTTTATTAAAATCGTTTATTATTAAAATAATTCGTATTATATAAATAATACGTAATTTAAATAAAATTAATATTAGTTTTTAAATCGAATAAATAATTATTTCAAAGTTTTATAATTATAAATTTTTTAATAAATTAATTAAATCGTTACATTTAAATATTTTGATTAAATTTAATAATAATAATATTATTATTATTAAATTTATAATTCGTAATAATCGTTAATTATAAAATTATTTTAATTATTATTTTAATTAATTAAAAAATTAAAATAATAATTTTTTTCGTTTTAATAATAATATTTTTATATTTTTATATTTTTATATATTTTTATAATCGCTTTTAAAAAAATATTACTTACGTAACGTTTTATAATAATTTTACTCCTATTGTATTTCGCGCTTATAAAGTCGTATTTTTGTTTTTTTTAATATTTTTTTAAATCGAATTAATTTGTTTTCGTAATTTAAATATATAAAATTTTTAATATAATTTAATAAAACTCGTTAAAATATTATTAATTTGTATTTTATTATTTTTTTTTTATTAATTTAATTTACAATACTAGTATTATCGATTTTTTTTAAAAAATTATTAATTTAACTTTTGTTTAATATATTTAATCTCGTAATTTAATTATTTTAAATTATTTAACGTTTTATACTCGTAATTTTAAGTCGTTTTTTACTAAAAAAACGCGAATAAAAATTCGTTCTTTTTAATTATTTGATTATAATATTAATATTATTAAAATCGTTTAAAAAAAAATTTTTTTTTTTTAATAATCGCTTTATTTTTGTATCTCGTATTTTTAAAAAAACGTATAACAAATAAATAATTCGAATTAAAATTTAATCGTATATTCACTTCTTCGTGCGAGAGTTCGCATATTAAAAAGTGTTTTTTGTTTTATATCGGCCCGTTAAAACAAATAGCGCACGTTACTTTAGTATTATATTTGAATCTCGTATAATAATAATCGAAGTTCTCGTGTTGATTACAATAAAACAAGAAAAACTTTAAAGCGTTTCTTGTCCAATTTAACTCTCGTTGGAGTACCACGCGACGATTCTCAAACTTGATGCTTAGCTCCTTGTAAAACTCTAGTATCGTATCATTAAACTCTCTCTCGCGCTTCTCGCGTCTATATTTGACGACCAGATCGCTCATCCAGGCCTATAATACTTAGTCTAATTCGTCGAATTCTATGAATGCGTGTTCGGCCTTCTTGTATTTAGACTGGCTTTTTTCGATCGTTCTTATCTTTATGTCTTTTTTTCGCACTATTGCGAGAATGTGTTCGAATCTTCTAAATAATGTGAATGGGACTTTCGCTTCATTACACATCTCGATCACATACAGTGTCTTTTTCAGAAGGAGAATAGTGTGTGTATTGGGTAGTTTGTACTGACAAACTTGTTCTACTGCCATAATCATAGCGATTAAATTTGGTGATTTTCGCCCATAGTTGAAATGACTCGTGCCACGTGAATAACACGTGACTTAATAAAAGTTGACATTAGTTCTCAAGGCGAACGGCCAATTAAAAATTACTTGTTAAAAGTAATACTTTTAGTATATAATTATTAGTTTACCCTTGGCGTAATAAAAAATATAATATACTTGGAATCAATTCAAAAAACAGTACTCAAAATCGTAAAATGACGGTCTTCTTTTTATACTATGGCTCCCACTCTCAAAAAAGATGCGACAAAGCTTTTTGCCGCCCAGTGCTACATAGTACTGCAGGTAATGAAATTCTGATATTAGTACACTGCCTATCGCGTAACACCAATTCTCAAGCAGGTCGCATTCCGGCTTACTCCCAACCCGAAAAGGACTTCATTACACCGAGACATTGACAGAGCTACAAGTACGAGTCACAACGTAGAAAGCTTTTATTAGGTTCAACGATAAGCAGAATCCCGAGAAGCTGGTTCTCCCGAACAATTCGTTTTTCCAACATTTTTCCTGATTCGTTCACCCCAAACATCTTACTTTACCCAAAGGTTACTAAAGAATTGGCACCGGAACAGCTCTTATCTTTACCGCACTCACACTAATTCAGGGACCGAAATGGAAAATATAGCCGAGTCCGTTGCTGCCGAAACCTCGGCGCTAAAGCAAAACTTGAGTAATGTGGGGGGCAGCAATTGAGAAGTACGCAAAGGTAGCAGCCAAAAATTTGGGGAATAAAGACTCAAAAGCTTCAGAAGTCAGCGAATAGCATAAAGCCCTCGTCTTGAAGACCAATTCCCTGTTGACAACCGTGTGAGGACCCGCTGCCCTGCTGATATCGAACATCTAGAATGTGAGTTCTCAATTACCCTACCGTCATGTTTACGGGTGTGAATGTAGATCACATTATAGGGAACGTACACCGCTTGTCTCCGAACAGTGTTGGAGGTGGGCCTTTCTAAGCTCTTCCCACCGACGGATCATCGCCTACAGCTGTCTCTCTTTCGGACAAGCTCGGCGTGGAAAAGGGTCTTCTTGGTTCGGTAGCCGTTCCCACTTAATGTCACCTTAGATAATCTCTAATGCGTACTATATTTCGACTTATGAGAAAGCTCACTCTGCTAGGACTGTTCGCAGAAGTAGGCAAAGAGGAAGATGCCCACACCCCTTATTCTCTTATATACCTCGTTTCTCCACTCTCGGGTCTCTTCAAAGCGTCGTGAGTTACGTCAATTCCTCAGACAACATTTATAATTCTTTACATTGCGTTTCTGCGCGTAAGAATCTTCCCTGAAAGTAACGAGAACATTTCAAACGAAAGAAACTTGCAGTTTAGCGTAAAGGGGGGGGGGTTATCTAATACTTAAACTTAAGTGAGTCTACTTTCCAATATTAAAAAGGTAGAGACGACAAAGGACGGTGCGCTGTAGTAATGCTTCACCCGGACTTATGACTATTACCAGCAGATCAAAGATCCTCAGTTCATTCATGTGCTAAATCTGACAGCTAATGAGTGGAATTCTCGGCGCCCGTATCACGGCACGCGCGAGCCTTGTCGATAGGTTTCAAGGCAAGACCTTGGCTATGAAATATTTGGACTTCAAAAGAAACGGCCGGAAGTCAACCGAGTTGACTTGACGACCTCAATACAAGGGAGCGCGTACCATTTCCACAATTATAAAAATGCTGACAACGCTGACTATAGCTTCGATTCCCCTGCTGTCCCGCCTGAGTTGAGGCAATCTGGATCAAGACGTATCATTTCATTCTCAATGGCGTCAAGAATGCGAGGCGTCGCGTTTGTCATGAGTCGGTTGACGATCTGAGATACTTATGTCAGCCCAGTTACATAATTTGCAGAAAAGCGGACTTACGGCGTCCCTCAGCACCGCTCGGGAAGAGGTTCGGTGGCTGCATTGGGATATATGATTTGAGCTCCAGCTCGTGCCCCCGCTCCGGTGTTGTTTGCAGGAGTGAACTCCAAGGGAAGGCGCATTGAAAGCCGGAGTTTGTGGCAGAGGCGTCGAAGGGCTCTCCATGGCCTTGCTCGTTGGGGAGAAGTTCTCCGATGGAGAGAAGCCCGGAACGGTATTCCATGAATGGCTACCTGGCCAAGTATCCGGAAAGACATCCTGAGTGACTTCGAGACTAGGTGGCAGAGGCGTCAAGGGGCTCTCCATGGCCTTGCTCGTTGGGGAGAAGTTCTCCGATGGAGAGAAGGCCAGACCGGCATTCAATGAATGGCTATCTTGCCAAGTATCCGGAAAGACATCCTGGGCGACTTCGAGACTAGGTGGCAGGGGCGCGAACATCGACAAATCATCGCTGAGCCCAGTATGGAGGTAGTTGTGAGGGGCCGCAATGTTCGTTCCGTAGAATTCGAAGGTACCGAAGATTAAACCAGTGTTGTAGGACACTTCATCAAGGCCCCTACCCCAATTATCTAGAAATCGGGACGACCAAGGAGGGTGGAGATTGAAGAGTTCGTTAACTTCTCCAGTCCCTGAATCCAAATCAAGCCTACCAGGCTCAAGGCTATGTTGCTGGCATGATTGAGAAAACATCGCTTGAGGGCGTTGGCAAGGTCAGGCAGAGTAAGTTGAAATTCAAGAGTAGAAGTATTTAATGGTTGTCTTTTTGGAGAGTTGATACACACAGAGTGCGTAGGGACGTGACGTCCTCGAGAGAGCACGGCGGGTTGCAAGACTTTTTAATGTTAGACCTGACGCCTTATTAGGCTGGGTCAATGACAGCACTTCTGCTAGGCGCTCCACAAAATATATTGTGTGCTACACCCGGCTTCGGTGTGTGGTTGGGGGTGCATAATTAACCGAGGCGCCGCGCCGCTGGGCGCTAGCGTGCAACCACCCAAGATATCCGCAGGCAATAAGAGCGTGCCACAAGAACAAGCTGCGCTTGATACAGCTGTCTCTCAACAGTATTGGACAGCGAAGACGGACCAGAAGTGGTGTTCTGACCGCCAGATTGAGGAACGCTTGAGGATGTGCTTGGCGCAGCGGGGGGACAGGCTTCAATTGCCTAGGAACAGTCCGCTACTGACCCTCAGGGGACAACATAAGACTAAGACGGTCGAGTCTTCTCACATTGCGAACCCCCTCAACTTTTCATACCGCACAACGGCTTCGCGAGATGACTTCTAATCGAAATCAATACACAAAGGATGTGGCCAATGCAGAAGACAACGAATTCCCGGACCCTCTGCTAGAGAATTATCGCCCACATTCTTGGCTCCCTCAGAATGGTCCAGGACATCATATAGAGTCAGAGCCATCAATAAAAATGCTCGAATGCTCGAATTGGACTGGGCCGGCGAACGTCGCAACCATGCAGGGGAACATGCCAGCACTCCTAGACCAATTCGATGGCTACTTCAAGTCAGGGACTGGTGATCAGTGGGAAGGCTCATTCAACTTCGACTGGTCGCCTTTTACAGTACCCCTACAGGCGCCGCGGGTGGATGCGTGGACCACAGCTCAAGAAGAATATCTGATGGCTTCGAAGAGGCAACGCAAAACTTTCCCCCAAATACGACTCGAAATGTTGACGGTTTTTGGTGTCGACAAAAATCCAAACGTTCTTTCCAAGAGATATCGAGCGATTATCGAGCGTAATGCGAAGGAAAATGTGAGCCTCCAACCCTGTAAAGTAAGCCACAAATGGCGGGGTGGCTAATGTTCAGGTGTTAGGTGATTGTGCAGTCTTTGAACGGGGCGCTGCCGAACATCTTGAAGTGTTTTGAAGATGAGTTGGGTAAACTCAATCCAGAGCACGTAGACGAAGAGCTTCTCCGGGCCGTCCGCGAAGAATTACGACGCAAGTTGCCAAAATTCGTGCGAAGTCTGGATCTCGAGAGGAAGGGGTCTTGAATTGTGGAAGACTACGTTCGAAGGCTACCAACTTCCTTCCGTAAATGCCCCCCGATGAGGCCATGGTATTTGTCAGTTTTGAGAGCGCAGTATAGTAAGCAAAATGTCTGAGAGTTTTTGAGATTGCAAAAGGAGTCTTGATCTTAGGGCCTGCTTGGCAACCACCATATCTTATGCCCAGGTGTACTTTACTTGTTTTTTCTTATATTTCTTGGCCTGGGCTTTTATATATGAGATAAACTACTTGTTTTTATAAAAGTAGAACAGTACGCATTGATACTAAATATTATACGAGCTGAGAATACGACCTCCGTAACTGTTTCAGACTACCTCGGAGCTTGCGTAGGGCCGTTGGACGGTAAAAGACAGCAAAGGCGGACGTAAACAAAGCTCGTATTATATATCTAGTAATTGCTTAGAATATAAAATAAATATTTTTATTTTATAATTTAATTAATTTTTTAATTATAAATAAAATTATTATTATTATTATAATTATTATTTATTATTATATATATATAATTTATAATCGTTTATAATTTTAATTAATTAATTATTAATAAAAATTTATTATTTTTTTATTTGTCGATAATATTTTTACGTAATTATAAAAATATTAAAATTTAATTTATATTATATTTAAAATAATTTTATAAAATTTTTTATAAATTTAAAAAATTAATATAAAATTATTAATATTTTTAATATTTATTTTATAATATATAAAACGAATTAATATTTAAATTCGATTTTATATTATTTTAATTTATAATAATTTTAAATAATATTTAAAAAATCGTTATTTTAATTTATTTTATTAAAAAAATTATTAAATAATAAAAATTAATAATATATTATTTATTATATTAAATTATAATTAAATTTTTAAAATTTATAATATTATATGTTAATTTTAATTTAATAAATAAATAAAAAATTATAAAAAATTTTATAATAATATTTTATAATATAAATAAATGAAATTTAAAACGATTTTATATTATAAAAAAAATTATTTTAAAATTAAATAATATATTTTTAAATATAATTAATTATTTAAAAATAAAATATATTATAAAAAACTTTTTATATTTACGTATTACGTATACAATTTTTATTTATATTATATATATTTATTTATTTATATAATAAAATAAAATAATAATATTAATAAATCGCGTTTAAAATGAATTTAAAAAAAATATTATTTAAAATTATTTTAAAAATTATTAAATAATAATTTATTTTAATTTTTTTATAAATCGAAAAAATAAAAAATTCGTTTTAATTTTATTTTAAATATATTAAAAATTAATTTAAAATTTCGTTTAATATATAATTTTTATAATTTTTAATTAATAAATTATATAAATTTTATTATTAATATTTCGTTTTTTTTTTAATTATTAATATATTTTAATTTTTAATATAAAATTTAACGATTTTTTAAAATATTAATTTAAATAATATATTTAATAATTTTAATAATTTAATTAATATAAAAATATTATAATATTTATTTAATAATAAAATTATTTAAAAATTTAATATATTTTTTATTAAAAAACGTTATAAAAATATTAATAATTTAATCGTTTTTTAAAATTAATTTTATTTTGAATTTATTTAAAAATTTATTATTTATTATTACGATTTTTATTTTTATTAAATTTTATATTATTTATAAAATATAAATATTTAAAATATATATTAAATATAAATATAATAAATTAATAAATATAATAATTAATATTTAATTTTATATAATTAATTAAATAAATTATAATATTAATAATTTATTTATAAAAATAAAAATAATTTTTATTTAATTAATTTTTTTTATAATATTATATTTTACGAAAATAAAAAATTTATTTAATTAAAAAAATATATTTTATAATATAATTTTTAAAAATTAATAAAAAATTAATTTTATAAATTATAAATTTTATAATATTTTAAATTATTTTTTAAAATTATTTTTATATTTATAATATTAATTAAGTATTAAAATATATTATAATTAATATTATAATAATTAAAAAATATAATTTCGTAAAAATTATATAATTATACGAATTAATTATATATTTTAAAAAATTTAATTATTTATTTATTTAATTTAAAAATTAATATTAATTTTTTTATAAATATATATAATATTAATATTTTTTATAATAAACTATTTTATTTAAATATAATAATTTAATTAATTTATTAAAAAACTTTATAATAAAAATAATTAAAATAATATATAATCGTTTTAACGAAAAATATTAAAATTTTAATTACGTTACGTTTTAAATATTAATTTAATATTTGAAAATAAATTAAAAATTAATTAAATATTATTAAATTTTAAGTTTTTAAATATTTTTATTAATTCGTTATTACGTAAATTAATAAAATATAATTATATTTAATAAAAATAATAATTATAAAATTTTTAAATACGATATATAAAAAAATAACAATATAATAAAATTAATAATTTATATTAAATTTTAATTTAAATAAATAATTTTATTAAAAAATTTAAATAATATTATAATTTTTATAAATTAAAATTAAAATTAATTCGTTTTTCATAAATTATTATTTATTTATAAATATTATTATTAAAAGAAATCGAATTTATTATTATATATTTTTTAATAATAATAATAAATAAATTAAAAAATACGAAAACATTTTTTAAATTTTTATAAAATATTTAAAAAAATAAATTAATTTGTTTTTATTATTAATTAAAAAAAGATATGATTATTATTTTAAATTAATTAATTCGAATAAAAAATAAAAAATATTATATTATTTTTATATATATAATACGAAATTTTAATAATATTATTATTTTTAAATAATTAATATTTTTATTTATTAAAAATTAAAAAAAAATTATTTAATAAAATAATATTTAATTAAATTTTTTTTAAAATTTATAAAAATATTAATTTATTTATTCGTATTAAAATTATTTAATATATAATATAATAAAAAATTTTTTTTATTATTTTAAAATTTTATTTTTAATTATAATAAAAAATTTTTAATTATAAAATATTTAAAAAAAAATTATTAAAAATTATTAATTAATTAATATAATTATAAAAATAAATTCGATTATTTTAAAAAATATTAATATATTTTTTTTTATAAATAAATTTTTTCAAAAATTTATTAAATATTTTTATGTTTTTTTATTTATATTTTTTAAAATAAATTAAAATTTATTTTTAATATTATTAATTTTTTTATTAAATTAATAATAATTAATATTAAAAATCGATTTTTTTAACGTTAATAATATTTAATAATTTTTATAAATAATAATATTATTTTAAAAAATAATTAATTTTATAATTTAATTTATTTAAATTATTATAATAATAAATTTATAATTTTAAATAAATTAAATATAATAATATTTTTAAAATTAAAAACTTTATTAAAATTTATATTTATTATAAAATATAAATTTAATATTCTAATATTAATTAATTAAAAAAATAAATTTTTCAAATAAAAAAAATAAAAAATTATTATAATATTTTATAAAATTTATTATAATTTTATTAATAAATTAAAAAATATTATTTTAAATATTAATATTAATTAATATAATAATAGAAAACGAAAATAAATAATTTAATAAATATAATTAAAATTATTTTATATTTTTATTTTTAATTTATTATTAATTAATAATTGTTTTTTAATTACGAAATAATAAAATTTTTATTTAAAAAAAATATTTTACGTTTTTAAATATTATCGAATTATAAAATTTATTTTTTACGAAAACGAAATTTTAATATCGTATAAATTTTTAAAAATTCAATTAAATAATTAATTAAATTATTATATTTATTATATAAAATAATTAAATTTATAAAAAATTTAATTAATTAATTAATTTAATTAATTAATTAATTAAATTATTATATTATTAAAAATTTATTTATTTTTATTTTAATAAATACGATTTTACGCGTTTAATTATTTAATTCGAATTAAATAAAATTTAAATAATAAAATATTATTCAAAATAAAATTAAAATATAATTATAATAAAATAAAATAAATTTTTTTTTTAATTTTATATTAAAAAATCTTAATAAAAAACAATTTAATAAATTTTTTTTATATATAATATATAAAAAAAATTTTATTTTTAATAAATATAAAATTTATTAAAAATTTATAAAATTATTTTTATAATAATAAAAATTTTATAATTATAAATAAATAATTAATTATTAAAAAATATTATAAATAAATAAAAATTAAAATTAAAATTTAAATAAAAAAATAAAAAAACAAATTTAATTTAAAATATAATTTAAAATACGTTTAATTTATATTATTTTAAAATATATAATTATTTAAAAATATATTATTTATTTAAATATTTTTTTTAAAATTAATATAAAGTTTTTAATTTTAATTAATTATTTAATATATTTATTAAATTAATTACGAATTTAATAAAAATTTATAATAATAATAAAAAATATAAAAAAAAAAATATATATAATATTATTAAAATTAAATTTCGAATTTTTTACGATTATTATTATAAAATTAATATATTTAAAAATCAATATATTGAAAAAATTTTTATAATATTCAAAGAATAAATTAATTTATTTTATTATAAAAAGTTTATTAAATAAAATTATAAGTTTACGTTTATAATAATTTTTATTAAAATATATTTTAAAATTAAAAAAAATTAATAATTATATATATTTTTATAAATTATTTTAAAGAATTTATTGAAAATTAAATTAAAATATTTTTAATTATTATTTGAATAATTATAAAAAATTTAAAATAATTTGTTTTTAAAATATTAAATAAAATATAATTTTTATAATTAAAATATTAAAAAATGCAATTTCGTATTATATAAATTTATTAATATTTTTAAAAGCGTTTATATTTATAAATATAATATTAATTTAATAATCACGTGCGGCACTAGGCCAGATCGGGACTAGCGCCGCCTACGCTAGAATTAAAATTATATTTTTCGATTTTTATACGTTTATTAAATTTATAATTTATAATTAATTAACGAATTATTTAATTTATTTATTTATTTTATTTTTAATTTATTATTAATAATATTAATATTAATTAATAATTATTTAATTAATTATAAAATAATTAAATTTTTATTTAAAAGAAATTAATTTATAAAAAAAAGTTTTTTTTTTAAATAATTTATTTTTTATAAAAAAATATTTAAAATTATTAATATATTTTTAAAAAAAAATAAAAATTTATAAAACTTTTTTTATAAAAATACGTTAAAAATATTAAAATCATTAAAAACTTAAAAAAAATAATACGAAAACGATTTTAAATTTATATTTACTTTTTAAATTTATATTTATTACGTAAAATAATAACGTTTACAAAAAATGAATAAAAAAATACGAAAACGATTTTAAATTTATATTAATTTATTCGAATTTATATTTAAAACGAATTTTTAAAAAAAAGTTTTATATTTTTATTCGTTATTTAATTAAAAACGTATAAATATTAATAATAATATTTATTTGAATTCGAATTAAAATTTTTAATTCTTTTATTATTTATTATATAAATATTTTTTAAAATAATAAATTTTTTTATAATAAAAATAAATAAATTTTTTTTTTTTCGATTTTACGAATAATAAAAATTTTAATAAAATAATATTAAATAAATATATTTTTTATCGTTTTAAAATATATAAAAAAAAAAAAATTCGAATTATAATTTATAAAAAAAATTTTAAAATTTTTTTAAAAAATATACGTAAAAAATTTTACGTTTAATATATAACAATTTTATACGCCGTTTATAAAACTTTTTATATATTTATAAAATTTAAATATTAAAAAATAAAAAATTTATTAATAATAATTTGAAAAAAATTTTTTAATAAAAAATTTTTTATAAATAAATATAAATAAAAATCGTTAATTAATTAAAAAATAAATTTTTTTTTAATAAAATTAATTAATTTAATTAATAAATTAAAATATAATTATTTTTATAATTATTTTTTATTATAATTTTTTTTATAAATACGAATTTATTTAATTTATTTATTAATAATTAAATTATTTATAAATTTAATAAAAATTTATATTAATAATAAAAAATATAATAAAAAATTATATAATATTTTTAATTATAAATTATCGATTTTTTATAATTATTATAATGAAATCAAATTATTTTAAAATTAATATAATTTAAATTTTATTTTTTTAAATTAAATTAATCGTATTTATAAAAAACGAAATAAAAAATATAATCGAAAATAAAATTAAAAATATTAAAATCGATATTTTTTTTAAAATAAATATTATAAAAATTTTGAATTTTAAAAAGAATTATATTAAAAAAAATATTATATTTATAATAAATTTAATATACGATAAATTGAAATATTATAATAATTTATTATTAAAATTTTTTTATTAAAACTAAAAAATATTTAAATAATAAAAATTAATTAATTATTAATAAATATAAAAATAAAAAACGAAAATAAAAATTAATAATATATAAATAAAAATGTTTCTCTCGTACCGAAAGAAAAGGCCCGTCCGGCGGCTCGCTAAGCGAGCCAATAGCGGACGGGCCTTTCTTTCGATACTCGATGCACATTTTGCTCCGCAGGCCTCGCAAGGGCGCCCCTGTGGGGGGCTACAAAGTCTTCGACTTTAGTAATTTACTCTTATTTTAAGTTTCAAACTAAAAGCTCTTAATTTGAGCGTTTTATAAGCATTTGAAATTGGCATAGTTATTGAGATAGAATTCCAGATTCTGCCGGGCGGTGAAGCCGATAAGCCGATAAGCCTTAGTGCCTAAGGCAAAAACGCACTTCCTGCGGAGCCTCATATTACCAGGGGGACACCCCCTGGGACCCCCGTCTCTTATATCGAGTTATTACGATTAATTTAATCAATTTAAATTACTTTCTTTAGTATATAATTCCAGGGGGAGACCCCCTGGGACCCCCCTTGAGAGCTGCGCAGCTATTCCAGTATTTAAGTGCCTTGGTGCCTTAGGCAGAAACGCATTTCCGGCAGAGCCTCACACTAAAAGAGCACTCCAAGGGGACACCCCCTGGGACCCCCGTTTCTTATATTGAGTTACTACGATTGATTTTATTGATTATAAATAGTTATTACGATTATATTTACCAGGGGGAGACCCCCTGGGACCCCCCTCGAAAGCTGCGCAGCTGGATTTTTGAGTATTTTGCAGCTTAGAACCTTGGTGCCTAAGGCAGAAACGCACTTTTGAGGCTTTACACCAGGGGGACACCCCCTGGGACCCCCGTCTTTATATTTAATTACTACGATCGATTCAATCAATTTAGATTACTTTACTTAGCATATAGTTCTAGGGGGAGACCCCCTAGGACCCCCCTTAAAAGCTGCGCAGCTATAGAGATATCCAGCACTTAAATAAGTGCCTTAATGCCTAAGGCAGAAACGCACTTAGAGAGTTTTGCGGTCGCCATTTTAGCTGAGTGCGACTATATTCTATTGATTTGCGCAACAACGGATTAATAAAATCGCTTGAAACTTGAAATCTGGCGGTATTTAATTGAGTTTCAACTTATTTATAAGTCTTATGTGATTTGGATTAAATTAATAATTGAAAGTTGTAAACTAGCTGCAATCGTGAAATTTTGGTGTTCTTCACCGGATCGGCTGCATATTAGTCCGAAGTCATGTGATCGCGGAATTCCTTAATGAACCAATCAAATCGCTGTATTTGGGCACCTCGGTTAAATTTGGGTGAAATCGCTCATTGTGAAAAGTGTTGATTTCACGTGATATAGAAAAGTTGGTACTAGTCCTTATGCCGAACAGGCAATAATTATTTTAAATAATTATTTTAAATCATTAATTTATTCGTTATATTATTATAAAAAAAAATATATTTAATATTTTATTATTATAATTTAAATTAATATTTATTTTTCATTTTCGAAAATTAATATTTTTTAAAAGTTTTTTAAAAAATTATATCGAATAATAAAATCGTTAAAATATTAATTATTAATTAATCGCAATTTATAATATTACGAAAATTTAATATTAATATTTAATTAAATATTTTTATAATCGAAATTTATAAAATTCGCTTTAATAAAAATATTATTTTATTATAAAAAATTATTCGAATTAATATTTTATTAAATATTATTATTTTTTATATTATTTTTATAAATATTATAAATATAAAATTTAATAATTTAAAAAATATTTTAATTTAAAAAAATAAAATCGTTTTTATTATAAAAAAATAAAATTATTTTATTAATATAAAAATATATTAATTATATAAACGTTTTAATTATTTATTAGTATAACGTTTTATAAAAAGATTTTAACGAGTTAATTATAATATAAATATATAAATAATTTTTTAAAAAATTTAAATTTATTTTATAAAATAATTACGAATTTAATTATTCGATTATTATCGACGTTTTATATTTAAATAAAAAATTTATTTTATAAATAATAAATTTATTTATAATATAAAATATATTAAATATATATTAAATCGATATATATTAAAAACTATTAAATTATATTATTTATAATATTAAAAAAAAAATTCGTTTATAAAGTTTTAATAAAACGTTAAAATAATAATAATTAAAATTAAAAAAATACTCGTTAAAATTTATAATAATATAAAAAAAGTAAAAAGATTTTATATTTTATTACGTCGAGTTTACGAGATTATTTATAATAAATTAATCGAAAAATAAATTAATAAAAATATAATTTTATAAATAATAATTAAAATTATTAATAATTTAATAAAATCGAATAATATTATATTTTTATTATTAATTTTTGAAATTTATTTTAAAATAATTAATAATAATACGCTATTATTATTAATTATTAAAAAAATATATCGTTTATATATTTAATATTAAATTAATAATTCGTTTATAATAAAAAACAATTTAAATATATAATTTATATTAAATTTATTAATTTTATTTAAAATACGTATTTAACGTAAAAAAAACTAATAAAAAAATTATATAAATTATTAATAATTAATATATTTTAAAAATTAATTAATTTTTATTTAACGATTATTAAATTTTATTATATAAAAAAAAAAAATTAAAAATTTATAATCGAATTAATAATTAAAAAAATAATTAAAAAAATTAAAAAAAATTTTTATTATTTTTTTATTTTTTTAATCAAATAAAATAAATAAAAAACCAATTAAAAAAATAATCGAAAACGTTTAAAAAAATTACAAAATACAAATATATATAATAAAAAAAAACTAATATAAAATTATTATTAAAATTATAAAAAAAAAATATAATAACGAAAAAAAAAATTAATTAATAATTAATTATTATTTTAATATTTTTTTTAATTTAATTTTTAAATAAAAAAAATTAAAATATAATTTTATAATATTATTTAAATTTATATTTAATTTATAATAAACTTTTAATAATTTATATTAATACGTTTATTAAAAAAGATTTATTATTTATATTTATTAAATATAATTATAATTATTTTAAAATTTTTATATAAAATTACAAAAATAAAAATATATTAATAAATTATATATTATAAATATTATAAAAAAAAATTATTTATAATTATATCGATATATGATTTTTATTTTTTGATTATAATTATTAAAATTTTTTTAATATTATTGAAATATAAATCGATAATATATTTATATTAATAAAAAAAAATTTATTTTCGAAAAAAACGAATTTAATAAAATTAAAATTTTAATTAAATTTAAAAAAGTTTTAATATTAAAAATATTATTAATTTTTAATAAATACGATTTAATTATAATAAAAAAATTAAAATAAAAAAATTAAATTAATAAATATTAAATTTTTAATTTTTAAATTAAATATTAAAAATAATAAATTAAAAAAATTTATATTATTATAATTTATTAATTTAAAACAATTTTTGATTTATTTATTATTATTTAATATTAAAATTTAATAAAAAAAATTATTATATTAAATAAAAAATTGAAATAATAAATTAAAAACTTAAATCGAAAATTTAAATATATTATTTTCAATTTATTTATAATAAAATTTTTTATATTTATCGATAATTTATTTATAAATAATAAAAACTTTAATTTTTAAATTAAATATAAAATTATTTTAATAAATAAACGTTAATTAAACGATAAAAAATTTAAAATCAAAAGAAATTTTATTTATTACAATTTTATTAAAAATAAACGTATTATTAAAAACGTTTTAATTTTTAAAATATATAATATAATAAAAAAAATTAATATAATAATTATAATCGAGTTTATTATTAATATAATTATTTAATAATTCGATTTTTTTAAAATTTTAATAATCGTTTTATAAATATTTAATCAAATTAAAAACAATTAAAAAAAAGCGTTTTATAATCGATATTATAATTTTTTATTAATTGTATAAATATAAAAAATTATAAAAAATTTAATATATTAATAATTAAAATAATTTAACGAATATTATAATAAAATTAATATTTAATAAAATTTTAAAAAAGTTTTTAAATACGAATTATTTTGAAATTAAAATAAAAAAAAATAATAAAAATAATATAAAAAAAAAAAAAATTTTATATTATATTTTAAACAATTTTATTATTTAATTTATAAAATTAAAAAAAGAAAAATTATTTCAATTTAATATTTATAATTTTTAATAAATTATAAAAATAATATTAATTTATTAATATTATTTTTAAAATTTTATTATATAATTTTTATATTAAAATATTAATAAATTATAATAAAATCAATTAAATTAATTCGATTTTTATTATAAAAAAAATTATTAATATAAATATAATTAAAATTATTTTATATTTTCGTTTTTAATTTATTATTAATAATAAATATTTTTAATAATATTAATAAAACGAATATTAATACGTTTATTATTTTATTAAATTAAATAATAATAAATTTTTTTAAATATATTTAAAAAAAATATTTATATTATAATAATTAAATTATTTAAAAAATAATAAATAAAAATAAATATTAATAAAATTATTATAATCGAATTTAATTATATTAAAATAATTTTAATTTTAATTAAAGAATTAAAAATAAATATATAAAATAAAAATATTTATTTAAATTTAATATTTTTAATTTTTAATTTTTAATATTAATTATATTTTTAATATATATTATATTAATCGTTTTTTTAAAATATTATTTAATATTTAATAATTTTTAAAAATAAAATTTCGTAAATTAATTTAAAATAATATATAATAATTATAATTAAATTATATAATAAATTTAAATATATTATTAAAAAAAATATATTTATTAAAATTCGATTTTTTTAATTAAAACGAAATATATAATTAAATAAAAATTATATGAATAAAAATATAAAATAAAAATATAAAAAAATTAAAATTAAAAAAATATATAATTATAAATAAAATTAAATATATTTTAATATTTATTATTAAATCCAAAAAAAAAAAAATTAATAAATTTTATAATAAATAAAATATTTAAAAAATTATAATTCGTATTTTTTAATTTAATAAAATTATAAAATATAAATATATACGATTTTTAAATAATTAAATAAATAAAAAAAAAAATTTTAAATTTTAAAATAATAATAATTTTTTAATTAAAGTTTTTTTAAAATATTTTTATTTTATTATAATTAAAAACTTTTTTTTATATAAAAAAATAAAATTATATTATTTTTTTTTAAATTATTTAAATATTTATTATAATTTATAAAAAAAAAATTTAATTATAATTTTTTTAAATTTTTTAATTTATATTATTTAATATATAAATAATTTTATTAATTAAATATATTTTATATATTTTTTATTTTTAATATTTAATTAATTTATTATATTATTATTATTTAAAAAAAAATTATAATTAATAAAATTTTTATTAAAAAATAAAAAATAATATTATTTTAAATAAAATTAAAAAATTATATATTATATTTTAATAATTTTAATTTAATTTAATTAAAATTTTTTTTTTTTCGAATTTAAATTTTATAATAAATATATATATTAAAATTTTAAATAAATATTTTATATAAAACGTTTTTTATTTTATAAAATTATTAAAATTATTAATATCAATATTTTATTTTTTTATATTTTTTATTTTAATTTTTATATTAATTAAATTTGAAAATTTTTTTATTAAATTTATTATATAATATTTTATAAAAATTTTAATTTATATTTTAAAATCGAAATTATAATATTTAATTATTTAAAATTTACAAATTATATATTAAAAAAAAAATTTCAATTTATTTAAATTTATTTTAATATTCGTTTTTAATTTTTAAATATTTTTGTTATTTTTTATTATAAATAAAAAATATTAATAAAAAATCAATTATAAATTTTTTAAATTTTTATTATTTTTATTTTTTTAATATATTGATTTTTTTTTAATAAATTTAAAAAAATTTATTTATAATTTAATAATTTTAAAAAAATAATAAATTTTAATTAAATATTAAAATTATA
>MU119578.1:21815-43029 GCA_014904845.1 Acephala macrosclerotiorum | reverse complement strand
AAAAAAAAAATTCTATGACGAAAATAAAATAAATATTTTTAATATTTTTATTTTAAATATAAAAAAAATTTAATTTTAAAAAATAAAAAAAAAAATAATAAAAAATTTATAAAAATTAATTTTTTTATTATAAAATATATTAATATTAAAAAATTAATCGCGAAATTAAATAATTAAAAAATATAATATTTATTAATTAAAAACGATATATTTCGTTTAATTAAAAAAAATTTAAATTAAAAATTTTTTTTTAATTTACGAATAAATATATTATAAAAAAATTTCAAAATATATTATTAAATATAAACGTAATCGTTATATTAATTACAAAATACGATTAATTTAAAATTTTATAAAAAATCGATTTACGAATTAAATTTAATATTTCGAATTACGAAAAAAAAATTTAATTCGAAATAAATAATATAAAAATCGAAAATACGATTAAAATTTATATTTTTATTAAAACGTTATTTTTTATATTATACTTTATAATGTATTATTTTTATTATTTTTAAAAAATATAAATAAATTAAAATTTTAATTTAATAACGTAAAAAATAATATAAAAAAACGTAATAATAATATAATCGTATTAATCGTATAAAAATAAAAATATTTATAAATTTTATTAATAAAATTAAAAAAAGTTTTTATTTAATATTATTTAATAAATATAGATTTACGATATATATATAAAAAATTTAAATATTTATTAATACGACGATTTATAAATATTTTTAATAAAATTAAATATAAAAATTTTATATTTTAATAATTAAAATAAATTAATAAATTTTATTATTATTATTAAATAAACGCGAAATCGTTAAAACGATTTAAATATTGTTTAATAAATAATTATAAATTTAATTACTCGATAATTATTAATATTATATATTTAAACGATAATACGATTTTATAATTTGTAAATTTTATTATAAAATTTTAAAATATATAATTCGTTATAAAAATATTTACGTAAATAATATAAAACGTAATTAAAAAATATTAAATTAATACGTATTTAAAATCGTTAAAAGTTTTAATTTATAACGTTAAAAAAAAAATTTTATTTATAAAATTTAAATAATAAATAAAAATCGTAATAATAAAAATAAAAATAAATTTAATTAAAACGTATAATTTAATTAAAAAAAATAAAACGATATTATATTTTATTACGACGAATTTATATTATTATATTAAAAATAAATATTATAAATAGTAATAAAAATTTATAACGATTTAATAAAATCGAATAAAATCGTATTAATTTTATTAATATTTAAAATATATTTTAAAATTTTCGATATAAATATTTTTATATCGATAATAATAAAAAAAAAAAAATATTATTCGTAAAATAATAAACGAATTTCGTCGTATATAAATTAAACGATAAATTAATAATATTTTAATAATAAAAACCGATTTTAATACTTTAAAAACTTTAAAAAATAAAAAAAATTATATAAATTATTAATAATTATAAATAAAAAATATATTATATAATTATTGTATAAATTAATAAATTTTTATTTTTAAAAATCGTAAATTAAAAAATCGATAAAAAAACAATTTATAAAAATTATATAAAAAAAAGAGAAATTAAAAATAATAAATATAATATAAAAAATTAAAAATTAAAAAAATAATAATAATAATTATTTAATTTTAATCGAAAATTAATTTAAACGTTATAAACGATCGAAAAATACGAAAAATAAATTTAAATTTATAATTTATTTCGAATAAAAATATTTTAATTTTACGAATAATAAAAATATTAATTAATATTATATAAAAAAAGAAATTATAATCGATATAATTTATATAACGAATAAAAAAAAACGAATATAAAACTCGTAATTAAATTACGAAAAAAAAAAAATTATTATTATTTTTAAAAATTTTTTTGAAATTTTATAATAAAAAAAAATTATTTATTAAAAACATTTTTAAATTTATACAATACGATTTAATTATATATAAAAATATTTCGATTTTTAAATTCAAATTAATATTTGAAATTAAAAATAAAATAACGAACGAATTATACGAAAAAACGAAAATTATAATTTAAATTTTTAATAATAAATTAAAAAAATTTATTTTTACGAAATTTTTTATTATTTAACGAATAAATTAAAAAGCAATTATAATTTTATAATATAATTATAAAACGTTATACAAATATATACGTAATTATAAATTTCAATTTAATAAATAATTTTTATTAATTTATTAAAAAAAATATATATATTTTTATTTTAAAAAAATAATTATAATTATAAAAAAATTATTATATAAACTCGTAAAAATAAATAGTTATTAATTCGCTATATATTATAAATATTATATTTTTAAATTAAAAATAAAATTTTCAATATATAATTTTTATTTTTTAATTAAAAAAATTAAAAAAATATTTAAAATCGTCGATATATAAATAAATAATATATTGAAATTATTAATATTACAATTTACGAATTTAAAAAAAAAATTAAAAAAAAATTAAATTATAAATAAAAAATAAAATATATTTAATATTTACGAATTAATTAATATTTAATGATAAAATTATATAATTATAAAAAAAAAATATATATAATTTAAATAAAAAAATTAAAATAAAAAAATCGAATTTATCGATTTAAAAATTATAAATTATTTTAATTAATATCGAAAATAACGAATTTACGAAACGTATATTACGTTTATTTATTAATTAAAAATTATTTTTAATTTATTAATCGTTATATAATATTAAATTTTAACGAAAAAAAAACGTAATAATTTTAAATAAAAAATTAAAATAATAATAAAATAATTTATTATACGATATTTATTATATTTCGATCGATTTAAAAACAATTAAAATATTCGTATTTATAAACGATTTATATATTAATAATATCGATTTAAACTCGTAAATTAAATACGTAATTATAATTATTAATAAAATTCGAACGAAAAATAATTTTAAAATAAAAAATAATTTAATATATTAAAGTTTTATAAAATATAAAAAAATTATTAAAAACGTTTTAATGTTTAAAATTTATAAAATAATTAGCGAAATAAATATAATAATTATAATAATTTTTATTATTAATATAATCGTAAAATAATTCGATTTGTTTAATATTTTTATTATCGTTTATACGAATTTATATTTTTTATACAATTATTTAATAAAACGAAAAATAATAAACGAAAAACGTTTTATAATCGATATTATAATTTTAAAATAATCGTACGAATATAAAAAATTATAAAAAATATAATAAATATATAAAAATAATAATTTAATAAATATTATAACGAAATTTAATTTAAATAAAATTTTATAAACGTTTATTAATACGAATAATTTTAAAATATTTTTTTTATATTGAAAAAAAAAAACTCGTTCAACGATTCGTTAAACGAATTAATAATAAACGAGTTTTTTCTTTCGATATTTAACGTATATTTTATTTCGTAAATTTTATAAAAACGCTTTTATAAAAAGTTATAAAGTTTTCGACTTTAGTATTATATTTTTATTTTAAGTTTCAAGTTTTAAATTAAAAACTTTTAATTTAAACATTTTATAAGTATTTAAAATTAATATAATTATTAAAATAAAATTTTAATTTTATTAAACGATAAATCGATAAATTAATAAACTTTTTAATATTTAAAATAAAAACGTACTATGAAATATTATATTACTAAAAAAATACTCTTTGAAATTCTTATTTTTATATTTAATTATTACGATCGATTTAATTAATTTAAATTATTTTATTTAATATATAATTTTAAAAAAAAAATTTTTAAAAATTTTTTCGAAAATTGCGTAATCGTAAAATAATTCTAATATTTAAATATTTTAACGCTTTAAATATTAACGCATTTTTAATAGAAATTTATATTAAAAAAATACTTTTTAAAATTCTCGGTTTTTATATCGAATTATTACGATCAATTTAATTAATTTAAATTATTTTTTTTAATATATAATTTTAAAAAAAAATTTTTAAAATTTTTTTTAAAAATTGTATAATTATTTTAATATTTAAATATTTTAATACTTTAAATAAAAAGGTATTTATTATAAAATTTTATATTAAAATTTTTTTTTTTAAAATTTTCGTTTTTTATATTAAATTATTACGATCGATTTAATTATTTTATTTAATATATAATTTTAAAAAAAAAATTTTTGAAAATTTTTTTAAAAATTATATAATTATAAAAATATTTAATATTTAAATAAATATTTTAATACTTAAAATAAAAACGTATTTAAAATTTTATAATTATTATTTTAATTAAATACGATTATATTTTATTAATTTACGTAATAACAAATTAATAAAATCGTTTAAAATTTGAAATTTAACGATATTTAATTAAATTTCAATTTATTTATAAGTTTTATATAATTTGAATTAATTAATATATTATAATTATAAGCGTAACGTAATTGTATATAAATCGATTATATATTAATTCGAAATTACGAGACTATCGAATTTTTTAATAAATTAATTAAATCGTTATATTTAAATACTTCGATTAAATTCGAGTAAAATTGTTTAATATAAAAAATATTAATATTACGTATATATAAAAAAATTAATATTAATTTTTATATTAAATAAATAATAATTAAAATAAAAAAATAAATAAATAAAAAAAAAATTTAAAATAAAATAAAATTTTATTTTTATAAATCGAATAAATTAATTTAATTTAAATTCAATTTTTAAAAATATAAAAATATAATTAATTATTATTAATTAATTATATAAATCGTAAATTAAAATATTTAATTATCGATTTAATAATTATATTATTTAATTTATTTATTTTATTATTAAATTTTCGATTTTATTAATAATAATATTAAATACAATTTTTTTATTATAATAAATTAATTTTAAAAATTTTTTACGTTTTAATAAATTTCGATTTTATTAATTAATTTTTAAATCGATTAAAATATTATATTATAAAAATTCGATTATATTTAAAATATATCGAATTATTAATATTTTTAATAATTAAATAACGCGATTAATATTACGAATAAAAATTTATTAATTATACAAAATATAATATAAATAAATTTTTTTTTTATAATTATTACGAGAAATTTTATTTTTTTATATATTAATATTTCGAGTATTAATTTAATTACGTATTACGAATTATATAATTCGTAATAGTACTTTTTAATTAAATTAAATTTTTTATTACCATTGTAATATTATTATATATACGTAATAATAATTTATATTCGAAATAATTAAATTATTAATTTAATTATTTTTTTAATTTAATTATTAATTTATATACGAATTAATATTTTTTTTAATTTTTTTACGAATATACGAATAATTAAAAATTAAAATAATACAATTTATAATATTTTTTTTATAATAATTAAAATATTATCGAATTAAATTTTATATTAATTTTATTAAAAAAAATTAATTAAAATAAAAAATAAAATATATATAAAAAAAAAAATATAATATAAAATATTAAAATCGAAAATTATTTTTTATTTTTAAAGACGATTATTTTTTTTTCTTTAAAAATTATTTAATTAGTATTATATAAAATTATTATAATTTTATAAAAAGTTTATAATATAATTAATATAATTACGAGATTTTTTTATTTTATTTTTTTTAAATAAACGATTTTTTAAAATCGTTTTATAAGTATTAAATTTTTAAATTATAAAATTATTTATTAAATTTATAATTAAATAAAAAATTATATTAAAAAATAAATTAAATTTTTATTATAAAAATAAAAATTATTAATATCGAAATATATATACGTATTTATTACGTGTTTTAATTAAAAAAAAATTAATATAAAAATTAAAAATATATTAATATTTTTAATTTTAAATTTAAATTTTTAAATAATTAATAATTTTTATATTTAATACGTAACAATTATATTAATTAAACGTAATATATTAATATATTCGAATATTTTAATATTATTTTTTTTTTAATATAATAAATAAATAATAAATTAAAAATTTATTAATTAATTTATATATATTAATTTTTAATTAAAATATAAATATTATTATATTTATAATTAATAATAAAAATAAAAAAAATATTTTAATTATAAATAGTATTTTTTTTAATATAAAATTATTAAAAAGAATTTTAAATATAAAAAATTTAATAAATGAAAAAAAATAATATTAATTAAATAAAAAAAATAATTAAATTAAAAAAATTTTTAAATAAAAAAAATAATTATAAATTATAAATAATTATAAAACTTAAAGTAATTTATATAAATATATTATTATATTATTATTTAAAATTTTTTTTTTTTAATAAATTAAATAATAATTTAATTTATATAATATTATAAATATAAAATTAAAAAAAAAATTTAAAATTATATATTTTAATTTTATAATATTAAAAAAAAAAAATTAAAAAATATTATTTATAAAAATAATAATTTTTATAATTTTTTTAATATTATAAACGTTTTATTTATAATTTAAATCGATTTTATAATGTTTTTTTAAAAGTTTTTATTAAATTATTTTATTTTTAAATATTAATTTTTTAAATTTATTATATAAATATTTAATTAATTTTATTATTTAAATTTAATTTAATATAATAAACGTTATAAATAATTAATAATTTATTTCGTTTTTATAAATATAATTAATATAAAAAATATTAATTTTTATTTTTATTTTAAATTTTATATTATTATATTTTTTTATAATAAAATCGAATTTAATTATTTAAATTTTTATTATATTAAATTATAAAAATAATAAATATAAATTAAAAAAATTTTATTTTATAAATCGTTTAAAATTTATTTTAATTATATATAAATTAAATTAAATAAAATTTTTATTTATATTATAAAAATTTAAATATAATATTTAAAAGAATTTTATATTTTATTTTTATAAAATATTAATAATAATATTAATTTTATATTTATTATAAATATTATTAAAAAATTTTACAAATAATAAAATTAAATATATTTTTTCAATATAAATTTAATAAAAAAAATTATTTATAATATTATTTTTTATATATTAATTTTTTTCTCGTTTTTATTAAAATATTAAAAAATAAATACATTTTTTATTATTATTTTTATTTTTATATTTCGTTTTAAATTTTAATTTGATCGAAAATTTATTAATAATCGAATTAATATATTATTTTTTATTAAATTAATTTTAATTTAAAACGTTATTTATTGAATTTATTAAATTATAATTAATTTAAATTTAAATTAATTAAATAATAATTTATTTTTTAAAACGTTTTAAATTTTTTAAACGAGTTTTAAACGTTTTAAATATTTTAAATTTATTATAATTAAAATATTTAATAAATTTAAAATTAAATAATTTAAAATTTTATCGAACGCGTATTAAAATATATTATTATAAAATTTAAAATAAAAATTTTAATACTTTTTATTAAAAATAAATTAATATAATTTTAAATTTAATCGAATTAATACGATTGTATTTTAAATTTAAAATTTTAATATTTTTAATTTTAAAATTTTTCGATATATATTTTATTTTAAAGAATTTTTATTTATTAATTTAAAAATATTTTAAATTGTATTATTTTTAAAAATTTAAATTTAATAAAATAATTAACGTATAATATTTTACGTATATAATTAAATAAAATAAAATAAAATAAAATATTTAATAATTTACGATTAAAAATATTTTAAAAATATACGTATATAATCGAATTTTAATATTTTTTATTTAAAAAATTAATATTTTAAATTTATATATTTTAATTAATTCAAATTAAACGTTTTAAACGTTTTCAACGATTTTAAATTTTTTAAACGTTTTAAACGTTTTAAAAATAAAATTTATTATTTTAATTTAAATTAATTTAATAAATTTAATAATAATTTTTTAATCGATTTAATTATATTTAAAAAAATTAAACTTATTATTATTAAATTAAAAATTATCGATATTTTAATAATAAATTTTATAAAAATATTTAAAATTATTTTTTTAAAATATTTTATATTATAATTATTTATAATTTTTTTTATTAATATTAATATTTTTAATAATTATAATTATTTATTCGATTTAAAAATTAATTTTAATTTTTTTATATATACGTAATATTAATACTTTTTATAATTAATAATTTTATTTAAATTTAATCGAAATATTTAAATATAATAATTTAATTAATTTATTAAAAATTTCATAATTATAATATTAATAAAAAAATTTTTTATTAAAAAATCGTCGAATTAAATTTAATATTAACGACGATAATAAACTATTATTAATATTATTACGACGTTATTATAACGTTAATCAATTACTATTAGTACTCGTAGAATCAATAGTACTATAATAGCGCTATAATAGCGCTATAATAGCGCTAAAAAGACTAGATCGACACTATTAAATTATTTTATTTATAAGAATTTTAATATTTTTTAATATTTTTATAAAATTAATTAAACGTATTTTAATAATTTTCTTTTTTTAAGAATTCGATCGGTAGTTATTATAATATAAATAATTAAAATTATCGTAAAAATTATTTTTGATATTTTTTAATAATTTATTTGCGGCAGTTTTAATAGTTGCATTTTAATATCGATTTTTTAGTATTCTCGTGTACGAATAGTACTCGAAATTTTATTACTCTATTAACTTATTATAATTGATTAATTTAAATCGTTTAATCGATTTATTTTATAAAGTTTATTTTGGCAGGCTTAAATACGAGTAATTATAGTGCGTAGTTACGTAAGTAGTAAGTAGATAAGTAAATAAGTAAATAGAGTAAAGCTGCAGAGCCTAAAAGCCGCACTTAGCCGACTATAGTCGAGATTTTTGGTGTTCTCGCACGGACTATTTAGTGGCACGTGCCTGCGCTCTACTGGCGCCACTGGCCCAGCTCTGGCCCTTTACTAAGGACTAATAACGTCAAAAAAATCGACTTGCAACGTTAGCTACCATTAGCCTAATAAACGGGCTAATGGCACTAAAAAAAGATTTTGGGGCACTTTGAAAAATACAGATAAAATCTTCGAATTAATATATTAAAATTTTAATAAATCTACGATTATAATTATAAATTATTTATTAATACAAATTATATAAAAATCGTAAATAAATTAAAATTTAATTAAATATTTTTAAATTTTAAATTTTAAATAATTTTATTAATTCGTTATTATAAAAGTTAATAAAATATAATTATATTTAATAAAAATAATAATCGTAAAATTATTAAATACGTTTTTATTTTAAATATTAAAATATTTATTTAAATATTAAATATTTTTATAATTGTATAATTTAAATTAATTAAATCGATCGTAATAATTTAATATAAAAAACGAAAATTTTAAAAAATTTTATTTTAATATAAAATTTTATAATAAATACGTTTTTATTTAAAGTATTAAAATAATTATATAATTTTTAAAAAAAAATTTAAATTAATTAAATCGATTATAATAATTCGATATAAAAAATAAAAATTTTATAATATGTTTTTATTTTAAATATTAAAAAATATATTAATTTATTAATTTTTATTATTTAATAAAATTATTTTAATTTAAATATTTATAAAACGTTTAAATTAAAAATTTAAAATTTAAAATTTAAAATAAAAATAAATTATTAAAATTAAAAATTTTATAATCGTTTGTAAAAACGTTTTTATAAGATTTATAAAATAAAATATATATCGAATATTAAAAAAAAAATTCGTTCGTTATTAATTCGTTTAACGAATTATTAAATAAAAATTTTTATTTTAATTATTTTTATTAAAATAAATTAAATATTTAATTTATAATTATAATTTATTAATTTAAATAAATAAAAAATAATTTAATTTCAAATTAATAATTTTAAAAAAAAAATTTAATAAATAAATATTAAAATATTTTTTTATAATTAAATTAAAATTTATAAAAATTTTAATTTTTTTTAATTTTTTTTTAATAATTATATTTTATTAATTATTATATATTAAATAATACGTATTATAATATTTTTTAAAAAAAATATTTATATTATTTATAAATATATTATTATAAATATTTAATCGTTAAAAAAAATATAAAAAATATTTATTTTTATTAAAATAATAATTATATATAATATTAAATTATATTAAAATTAAAATTATATTTTTTAATTTTTACGTATTTTTTATTAAAAATAAATAACGATTATAATAATTATAAAATATAAAATTTAAATTTTTATTTTTTATATTTAATTTATTAATAAATATTTTTATATAATTAATTTTATATTTAAATATTTTATAAAAAAAAACGTTTATAAAAAAATCAATATTATATTTTTATTTTATTATAATAATATATTAAAAAAAAAAACTTTTTATTTAAAAAATTAAAATATTATAAAAAATTTTAAAAATTTAAAAAATACGTAAATCGAAATTTTTTTTATTTATTTATTTTTTAAATTTATTAATTGTTCATTTTAAAAACTAATATTAATTTTTATTAAATTACGTATAATTTACGTAATACAAATTATTTCAATTATAAACGAAAAATATTAAATTTAATCGAAATATTAAAATATAATAATTTAATTAATTTATTAAAAAATTTTATTATTATATAATTTCGAAATAATAAATAATTATTTTAATAAAAAATATTAAAATCTCAATTTATATACGTTTATAATTATAATATATTAATTAATTCAAATTATATAAAACTTATAAATAAATTGAAATTTAATTAAATATTATTAAATTTTAAATTTTAAATAATTATATTAATTTATTATTATATAAATTAATAGAATATAATCGTATTTAATTAAAATAATAATCGTAAAATTTTTAAATACATTTTTATTTTAAATATTAAAATATTAATATATTAAAATTTTATTTTTATTAATTTTGTAATTACGTAGTATTTAAAATTTTTTTTAAAGAATTTCTTTTTAATAAATATAATCGTAATAAATATTTATAATTAATAAAATTAATCGTAGTAATTTAATATAAAAAATAAAAATCTTAAAAAAAAAAATTTTAATATAAAATTTTATTAGAAATACGTTTTTATTTTAAATATTTAAACGCTAATTTAAATATTAAATATTTTTATAATTACGTAGTTTTCGAAAAAAGTTTTAAAAAGTTTTTCTTTGAAATTATATACTAAATAAAATAATTTAAATTAATTGAATAAATCGTAATAATTAAATATAAAACGAGAATTTTAAAAAGTATTTTTTAGTATAAAATCTTATAATAAATACGTTTTTGTTTTAAATATTAAAACATTTATTTAATATTGAATATTTTTATAATTATATAATTTTCGAGAAAAATTTTAAAAGATTTTTCCCTGGAATTATATACTAAAAAAATGATTTAATTTGATTAATATAATCGAATTTAAAAATATTAAAATTTCGAAAATTTTACGATTTTATTTATTTATTTATTAATTTAATAAAATTATTATAATTATAATATAAATTGAATTTATATTTGAATTATTTATATTTTTAATTACAATTTATTCGAATTAATAATTATTACGTAATTCAAATTAAAATTGCGAAATATTATAAATCGCGATTTATATTCATTAAAAAAATTTTATTATTTAATAAAATTTATATTTAAAATACAATTTATAATATTATAATATAAATTTAAAAAATTATAAATCGTAAAAAAAAAATTTAAAAAGTTTTTTTTTTAATAAATATAGTTTTAATTACTATTTATATTTAATTAAATTAATCGTAAAAATTTAATATAAAAAATGAAAATTTTAAAAAATATTTTTTTAATATAAAATTTTAATATAAAACTTTTATTAATTTATTAGTTTATTAATTTATTTAATTTTAAAAAAACGTTTTTTTAAACGAATTATTTTTTTATATTAATAAAAATTATTTTAATTTTAAATATTTATAAAACGTTTAAATTAAAAATATTTAATTCGAAATTTAAATCGTTAAATAAATATAAATTAAATTAATAATTATTTTTAATCGAGTATAAAATAAATGTAATAAACGTAAAAATAAAAATAAAAATAAAAATACGTTCGCGAAATATAAATCGTATTAAATATTATTTAATTAAAAAATAAAACGAAAATATATTTAAATTATAATATAATAATTATATATTTTAAAATAAATATTTATAATTTTATTATAAATATATTATAAATTATTAAAAAAAATATATATTTTAAATTCGAATTTAAATAATAATATAATATATTTTATATAATATATTTAAAATATATTTTAATAAAATAAAAATAAAATTAAAAATTTAATATTTATTATAATAAATTTTTTTTTTAAATTATAAAAACTATTTAATAAAAAAAGTTTTTTTAATTTAAATAATAATAAAATGTTTTTCTCGTGCCGAAAAAAAAATCCGTCTATCGACTCGCAAGCGAACCAATCAACAGACGAGTTTTTTCTTTTTTTACTCGACGCATATTTTGCTTCGCAGGCCTCGCAAGGGCGCCTTTGCGAGAGGCTATAAAGTCTTCGACTTTAGTAATCTATTTCTATTTCTATCTCAAGTTTCAAGTTAAAAGCTCTTAATTTGAGCGGTTTATAAGCGCTTGAAGTTGGCATAGTTATTGAGATAAAGTAGTAGTTTGAGATTCTGCCGGGCGGTGAAGCCGATAAGCTGATAAGCTCCTTAGTGCCTAAGGCAGAAACCCACTTACTACGAAGTTTATTACCAAAGGGAGCCCTTGAGACCCCCGTTTCTTATATCAAGTTATTACGATCGATTCAATCAATTTAAATCACTTTCTTTAATATATAATTCCAGGGAGAGACCCCCTGGGACCCCCCCTCGAGAACTGCGCAGCCGTAGAGCAATTCTAGCAATTCTAGTACTTAAGTGCCTTAGCGCCTTAGGTAGGAACGTACTTTCTGTAGAGCCTCACACCAGGGGGACACCCCCTAAGACCCCCGTCTCTTATATTGAGTTGCTACAATCGATTTAATCAATTTGGATTACTTTACTTAGTTTATAATTCCAGGGGGAGACCCCCTGGGACCCCCCTTAAAAGCTGTGCAGCTGTGCAGCTATAGAAATGTTCAGGACTTCAATGAGTACTTTAATGCCTGAGGCAAAAACACACTTCTGGTGGAAAGGATTCGCATGTGATTTGCGCCCTCTTCTTTTCTTTTTGGATCCTCCTTCAATCAACGAGCTACCTACCACAGCATCTGCGTCCCTTTCCCGACCCGTCCTCTACACTTTCCTCTTCAGGATTGGTAAAACACTTTAGCCATTGCCTCAGCGCGTAGTGTTTTGAGAATACGAAGAAGCCGCATACCACCCCTCATGATTAGTTCCGTACGACCACCCTAAGTTGTATCAATGTTATTACGTTACACTACCACTTTGACTTTTTCTGCAGTCGTGGAAATACCCTCAAGGCTCAAAGTGATCCTTTCAGTACTCCAGATCAGAGCCTCGTCTCATATCTTGCAATGTAGGGCGTGGGGAATTGCTATTGGCTCAGCTCAAAGCCAGCGTAACCGCCCTCAACGTTGCCACCATACTCAGGCAGACGCAGCCTTGCGAGCTTTGTCTATATATATGAAGCTCGGCCCCGAGAGCATTTTTGAGTTAGTTCTAAAAGTTATTGTGACACAAAACCTGGCTAGCTGCTACTTCTAAACCGCGACGCTGCGCCATCATGTCGTTTGTCCACTCCTCCCTCGATCATGACTCCCGCAGCACAAAATATGCCACGGTCTCTGCTTACGAAAACACTCAACAATCTCTGACGAGAGAGCCTTCCGAGCGGGTGCTATGGGGTATAAATTGGAAAGCCCCGACCAAGATGGTGGGACTCCTTGTTATCGGAGCAGGAGCCGCACTTGGACACCACTTCTATTACCAATCGCTTGACGGAAAGTATGTCACAACTGATGAGTCGAAGTGGGATTTCAAGAGCCAGCAATGGCAACTGCGATACGGAACCGCCTTTGCCTTCTTGGCAAAGACTTGCCTCGCAGCCTCTATCTCTGTGGCCTACCAGCAGCACATCTGGACCACCTTGAAGAGAATACCACTCTCGGTGTCGGGGATCAATGCCACGTTTGGAGCAATTAACGACCCGTTTTCGTTCTTCAATGCCTCATTCCTGTCCAGCGTCAAGATCGGCGTTGTACTCTCAGCATTGACTTGGTGAGCAAAAAAAAAAAACAAGATCACTAAAGCATATTTTTATGCTGATATCGCCCTGCAGGTTGATGCCTCTCTCAGCGTTGATCACTCCAGCGACTTTGACAGTCGTTCCCTCAACGACATCAACTCCACAAATCATGAACGTTCCAATGGTCGATTACACAAATATATCATCCCTTTACAATATCGACGAGAATATTCAAAACTCGGATATGAATACGGTCGACAACGGAGTCTCTCCATTCCTCAGTCGTATTATGGCTGCAACTGCCACAAGCATAGAGATTCTCCCAATGGTCGCGATCGCTCCCGCTGCAAATTACTCGGTCCAGTTTTCCGCACCTTCCTTTCATTGTGTTACGGCACCGGCAAATATCACCACCGTGATTGACAAAGTCTTCAATTGCTCTACACAGTACACGAAGGGTGGAGGATTCTCGTTGTCTTTTCTCGCCTTCACACCTGAAGTAAACATGATGGTAGATTCTGGGAACAATTATTACGAATACCAAAAGTTTTTCGACACTTGTATTGGCGGAACACCTTCAATGAATGACAGCGGCGCGTTCTACTGTGACGGGATGTCATATTTTGTTGGAAATAATGGAACGGCAGGGCCAGGTGGGGCTTACATCTGGGTACTATCGGACGGCGACTACTATTCCTGCTCGCTTGAAGACACACGGTTCAATGTGACTTTCAACGCCACAGAGACCCTACAAACTATAAATATTCCCTATAGTTTCAACTACACCGGCGCCACTTTGAAAGACGGCCACTTTGTTCACGGCCAAGTTATGTCCAATTGGGTAAGCGGGGTTCTCTTTGGCTGGGGTTCCGGTATTACGAGCTTCCGGACACAAATCATACGAAGCTCTTTATACGCATCCTTGAAAACAAATGGAAAATCCCGGTCTGGAACAGACGGAATTGCAGAGACTGGAATTCCCGCCTCCGAAAAGGCCCTGGCAAATGGCTTGAATATGGGACAGTTAATCGAGGAATTATCTCGCAACTTGACTCTCAGTCTGTTCAGCGCCGACGTAACATGGTCTCCACAAGGCGTCAACACCACCGTCAATATCATAGCCAATGTCAATATCTACACCTATAACGTCGCAAATCTTGCAATGGCATACGGCATAGCTATCGCAGTCACTGTTATTAGTGTTATGATAGGGATGAGAGCGTTGATAGTCAATGGTGTCAGCTATGGAACATCATTTTCCGCTATCATGTGTAGCACACGCAACGAAACCTTGGATAATCTGATAGTTGGGTCCTCGTTGGCTGCTGAGCCTCTCAGTGAGGGAGTGCTGGCGACCGAGTTGAGATTTGGGTTGCTGAATGGACGTGGTGATGCTCATGGATTGATTAGAAGAGTGGGATTTGGGGTGGCTGGCGAAGTTGACACTTTAAGAAAAGGCGCGAGTTGTTATTAGTATAACTATTGCCAGTCTTGAGATTTGTGTAGGAATGAGTCTATCCATTGAAAATGCAAAACGCGGTGTGATTTCTCTAGCTTCTCTTGCAGCATCGAAACTTGAAACATAGACTACTTACTTCGTCTCGCATGTTGGTACTATATCCGTAGTATTAGCGTCTCTGGTTTGGCCTAAACTCCTCCTTGTTCTTTCCACGTTGGTGCGAATTCCGATAGCACAGGATTGTGAGTCCTTGGGGCATTTCGTCTCCGTAATCTTCTACTTCACGTGATACCCCTATTAGACGATGTTCTGGCCATCCTTTGGGAGCGATACGAGCGGCTGCTTGACGGGGTGTCTGTCGGGGGCAAAAGGATCATAAATTGACAATGGTCCTGACATGATTGACAGTGAGACTCGGAGTCAGAAGTATGAGATGAATATCAAGGTGTGGTAGAACTGGTTAGGGAGATGCCGTGATCTTATTGTAAAAGAAGTTTGTCTCGTAGTAATTGAGCCAAGAATGCAAATTCCATCTCCAAGTCACTCTCAATTCCATTACGTTGATCTTCGCTCAATTGAGCCCCAAGAATCAACCCAGCAATCTAAAGAACACTTTCCCAGGTAGATCGACGATCGAATGGAAACTGTGTGTGATGGTAGAGTAACTTATTCAGGGGAATGGCAGAACCACTGCCATCCATCGCTCACTACACTTGCTCACAGAAGAACTATCTATCTCGCACTTCACCGCTGCAGAAACATAATATGAGGTTTCGTAAGTGACAAGGATAGTAAGAGGCTGAAGCTACACCAATGAGATTAATCAGGATATAAACCGGAATCGCGATGAGATATATCTCTTCGACTCGCAATCGCTTCGATTCTCTTTACTGTCGCGACGGCGATCATTTTTTTTAGAAGGTATCGCATTGACTGAGGACTGTACGAGCATGAGCTTAGCTTACTTCCCTCTTCTCTATTAGACTTTCGAGTGGTTTTAGTGCTGAGTAAGCACTACAGTGGATATAATGTCCCCGCACCTAGCTAGATCTCACTACTTTAATCAATTAAACCAGATCATTAAATCCATCGAATATATTACTTAAATTGACAGGTTATAAACCTAGTAAGTACTTATTGAAATTATCGTATTTTTTTACTTTAAAATATTAATTTTATTCGTTATAGCGATTTTAATAATTTTAATCGATATTATAATATTTATTTCTATAGTATTTTATTACGTTTATAAATAGAATAAAATTGAAATCTTTATAAGAAATAATTATTCTCGATTTAAAAACTTTTATTTAATCGTTTTTATTAGTATTTATATTATTAAATTAATTAATAACGAAAAATCGAAATTGGTTTTTTTTATATTAATTAATCGAATTATAATTTAAAAAAAAAAATTATTAAAATTATTTAAATTATTTTAAATAGTATAAATAATAAATTATAAAATAAAAAAATTTTATTAGTTTTTTTTCGAAAATATTAAAAAAATTTAAAACGAATTTAAAAAATATAATAAAATTATTAATTTTATTTAAATATTTATTTAATAAACGAATTTTAAATAAAAAAAATTCGAGATTTTTAAAAAAATTAAAAAATTCGTAAATCGTTTTAAATTTTACAAATTTTAATTTATAACGATCGAAAAATTAATTATTAATAATAAAATTTTAAATCGAATTATAATAATTATTTTCAAAAATAATAATTATAAAAATACGAAATATTATATTTTTTGTTTATTAAAAATCGAACGTATATTCGATAAAACGATTATTATATTTTAAGTTTATAATAAAAAAAAACTTTAATAATTACAAATTATATTCGTAAAAAAAAATAATAATATAATTGTAAATAATTTCGTAATAATAAATAAATTAAAAATAAAAAACGAAAAATTAATCGTAATAATTATAATAATAATAATAATAAATATTATAAAAAAAATTAATCGTAAAAAATTTAAATTATTAATATTTCGTTTTATAAAATTTAAAAATCGTTAAAATAATAATAATAATAATAATAATAATAATAATAATAATAAACTCGTTAATTATAATAAAATTAATTTAAATTAATATAATAAATATATACGTTATAAATATTATAAAATTAAATATAAAATAAAACGAAAAAATAAAAAAATTAATAAAAATTAAATTTTTTTTTTTAAATAAATAAAAATTATAATAATTAAATTTATAATTAAAATAATTATAATAATTATAAATAAAATATAATAAAATTTTTTTTTTATTTATTTTATTATATTTATAATATTTTTATTAATAATAATAATATTTACTCGATTATTATTTAAAAATAAAATTAAAAAATATATTAAATATTTATATATAAATTTTATTTATTATTTTTAATAAATAAAATTTATTATTTTTATTATTTTTATTAATTCGAATATTAATTAAACGAATTTAAATTTTATATATTTAAAACGTTAATAAATATTAAATAAAATAATTATAAGAAATAATAATATTATAAACGTAATTAAATATTAAAATTAAATTTTAACGTAATAAAATTAATTTTTATTTTATAATTTATAAAAAATAAAATATTAATTATATTTAAAAAAAAATCGAATTATTAATATTTTAAATAATAAAAATAAAAAAATAATATTTATAATTTTTAAAAACTTTAAAAATAATTTTTTTATATTAAATTAATATTAAAATATTAATAATATTATTATATATTCGATAAATATTATTTCGAATATATCGATAAAAATTCGAATATTAATCGAATTTTTCGAAATAATAAATTTTAAAATTTTTTTATAAAAATTTATATATTAACGTTTTAATTATATTAATTATAATATACTTCGAAAATTAATCGATATTATAAATATAAAAATATTAAAATTTAAATTATATATTAAATATAAAATATATAAAATTTATATAACGAATAAAATAAAAAAAACTTTTAAAAAAAAAAAATAATAAAATTATTAAAAAAAAAAAAAATTATATAATAATATTTTTAATAAATTATTTAAATTTTATAAAAAAAAATAATATTTTTTTTTAATTACAAATGATTTAATACGGTGTTTTTAAATTAAATTTTTAAAAAATAAAAATATAAAAAAGATTTAATTTTATATTTGAGAAATTTATAAAATTATTAAAAAAAATATAAAAAAAAATATTATTTATTTTAAATATAATAATAAATCGAACGCGTTCAAAAATTCTTTTTAAAAATAATTTAAAATTTTATTTAATTTTATTTATTATATAAATATTTATTAAATAATATTATTAAACGAATAATATAAATAATAAATAATATTATTAAATTTATAATTTATAAAATTAATTTTTTATTAATTTTTTAAAATTATATTATAAAATATATAATTTAAATTAAAAATAAAATATTAACGAATATATTTTTATAATTAATTTTAAAATTTAAATTAAAAAATTAAAAAATATATATTTTATTTAAAATTTATATTAAAAAAAGATTAAATTTTTTAATATTATAAAAAATTTCAAAATTAATTAAATAAATAAACTTTTAAAATTAAAAAAAAAAAATTTTATAAATATTATTAAAAATAATATTTATAAATTATTAAAAAAAAATTTTTAATTAATATTAAATTTTATAAATACAAATTTTTAAAAAATTTTATTTTTTAAAAATTTAAATATATTATAATAAATTTATTTATTATTAATATTTTAATTAATTATTTTTTTAATAATAAAATAATTAATAATATTAAAATACGTATTAATAAAAATAATAATATTAAAATAAATTTAAAATTAATAATAAAACGATTAAAAAAATTAAAAATTTTTATAATTTTTTTATTAAAACGAAAAAAATAATAAATAATAAAATAATTAATAATATTAAAATACGTATTAATAAAAATAATAATATTAAAATAAATTTAAAATTAATAATAAAACGATTAAAAAAATTAAAAATTTTTATAATTTTTTTATTAAAACGAAAAAAATAATAAATAATAAAATAATTAATAAAAATTTTAAATATTATATATTTTTAAATAAATAATATTTTTTTTTAATATATTTAACGTTTTATTCGAATTTTTAATCGTTAATAAAATTTTAAAAAAAAAAAACGTTTTTAATTAAATAAAAATAATCGTTATTAAATTTGAAATTTTTTAAAAAATAAATATTTATAAAATTATTATAAAAAACTTATTAAATAATAAAAAAATTAAAATTATTATTAAAAAATTCGAATAAATTTATAATATTAATTATTTTAAAACGTTTATTTTTATTATAAAATATATAATTTTACGAATATTTTTAATATTTATTATAAAATATAAATTTAACGTTTTTAAATTTTTTTTTTAAAAAGAAAATTTATATAAAAATTTTTAAATTTTTTTATAAATTTTATTTTAAATTTAAAAATAAAAAATTATTTTTTTTATTTAAAAAATTATTTTACGAATTTAAATAAATTTTTCGAATATAATTCGATAAAATTAAATAATATTTTGAAAAATTAAAATTTATAACGTTTAAAATTAATTTTAATTTTTTTATAAAAAAAAATTTATATTTTTTTATTTATTAATAATATATTAATTATTAAAAATAAAATAAATATAAATATTATTAAAATTAAAATTAAAAAACGTTAAAAAAATAAAAATAAAATTTTTATTATTATTTTTATAAAATTTTAAATTAAAAAAAATCGCGAAAATTATATATAAATAAATTATTATTATAATTCGATTTCGAATATTCGAATTAAACGAATTTATTATTTTTATAAAATATAATTTTATAAAAAAAAAAAAAATAATTAAATAAAAACGATTTTTATTTTTATAAATAAATTATTAATATTACGATTTATTTAATTAATTATACGAAATTAAATATTAATTATTATATTAATTAATTTATTAAATTTATATTTAATACGTATTTCGAATATTTATATTTTATAAAATAATTTTTTTAATATTTTAATAAAACGAAAATAATAAAAATTATTTATAAAAAAATATTAATTAAAAATTATAATATATTTTTCGATTTTATATAAAAAATTAAAAATAATTATAAATCGTTTTTAAAATAAATAATAATATTAAAAAAAAAAAATTTTTATAAATAATATAAAAATAATAAAATATAATATAAAATTTAATAAAAATAAAAATTATAATAATAAATAAAATCGTAAAAAAAATAATTTAATTAAAAAAATTATAATTAAAAATTATTAAAAATTTTTTTAAAATTTATTTTATTTTATATTACGATAATTTTTTTACGATTGATTTTAATACGAATATAAATTTTTTAAATAAATTTAAAAATATTAAAATTCGATATTTTTATATAAAAAATAATATAATTATTAAAAATAAATTAATTTTAAAATTAATTTTAAAAAACGATTAAATCGTAAATATTTTTACGA